>MU865046.1:0-85094 GCA_033576145.1 Cladorrhinum samala | reverse complement strand
ATATAGATCTCCCCCCCACAAAACAACAAACCCCCCCACTCGGGTTGTTTGATGGGGCGGGGGGGGGGGGGGGGGGGGGGGGCCTGGGTACCCCCCCCCCCCCCCCCCAAAAAAAAAAAACACATGCAAGCAAGGTTTTTAAAATCATTCAAACAAACAAATCAACTCCAAATTTTTAATACCACCTAAAAAAATAAAAATATATTTGTTAGCTGAATGATGTATTTTGATTTGGGGTGAATTATATGTAAAAATCTGTATATCTGTGTATATCTGTGTATACCTAAATGACGAAATTATTTTTATTTTTATTTTTATTTATTTTTATTTTTTTGCTGACCAAAAAAAATACAACTGATGAATGAGATCTTATCGATATAACACACGTAACAAACCAAACCCTTATTTCGTTCCGACGAATACTAAATACATACCACACATTATTCTTTTTGTAAACCAAACCCCCCTCCCTTCTCCCCCCTCCCCCCCTGGCGCAAGAAAATCTAGGTGTATCCTGCTGGGAGGCTGCCGTCCCCTCCCAAAAAAAAAAAAAAAAAAAAAGATCAGACGATAATTTGATTATTAGAGGGGAAAAAAGAAAAAGTTCCATCTTGCACTGCCACTTCTTCGTTTTTAATAAACTTCCAAGAAACACCACTTACACCCCAGGTTCCCCATGTACAGTACGGCACCAGGGCAGGGATATCTATACCTACTACGTAAGGTACGTATGTATGTATTGCTTCCAGTGAAGTCAGGTAAGGGGGAAAAATAAATTAAAATTTTTTTTTCTTTCTTTCTTGTCCTAGATCCTAGAATTTGTTGATACGCTTGCTACAAACATGGCATTTAAAAAGATTTTTTTTTAAAAAAATAGTATAGTAAAAAAAAAAAAGTAAATAAAACTCTGGTTCTGGATAAAGCATTGTGTGTGGCCTGTGAACCCTTCCCCCCCCCCCTCCCCGTTTCCCCTCCCTGCGGCGTAGACACCTTCGAGAATGTCGTACGTGCCCCGCTCCTGCTTTTTTTTTTTTTTTCTGTTCAAACATGTGTTTCTTGATGTTGTGTATGTGTGTATGTGGCTGCACGTTTTGAGAGTATCGACTTCACATCGTTCCGTCGTGTTCCCGAGGTGCGTGAGGTGCCACTCCTCCTGCGCGACAAAAGTTAGGTACCTATGTACATACATCCATACATTACCTAACTTGTTAGAACCCCCATCGGCATGATCAAGACAATCAATCATGCTTCAAGTTATTAACCCAGAAAGAAAGAATCACCTGAAACGTAAAAAAATATTCTGTCCAGTAGGATAATAAATCCCACCAGTCTTGCAATTTATTAATTTTCTTTTGCGGTATAAGCTTGCCTTGGCTGCTTTGTCTGTCGATGATGTCTTCAAGCGCTGATCTCATGACCGGGTGTTGCGCCCGCTTGCCGAAAAAAAAAAAGAAAAAGGAAAAAAAAGGTCTCCACATTGATCGATATGTATTGATCGGGTACGGCAAGAGATGAACTTGGACGGTGACCCCCCCAGCATCGGTGACAGATGCTTGATGATCACGAGACTTTGAGACTAGTATATACGCTAGACTCTCAATACTATCTCAATCTATGTTCGCCCTAGCGATATTTGAATCTGGTGGTTATATCAAGATCGACATGTAGCGACAAAGTTCTCCGACGGGCATTGCGATGTGATCGATTTGCGAGCGACTAGGTGGAGGCCCACCCCCGACTTGGTGATGTCTGTGAAGTTTGGAGGTTGGGTTTCGGCAGCGGTGGCTTAAAACGGTTAGCCGAACGGCTTGGTGTCAAAATTGAATCCCAGGTCAGTGACAAATTGGCCCCTGCATCGAAGCATCGAACCCAACTGGCGGGGCAGCATGGGGGACGGGGGCGGGGGGGGGGGAGGGGGGATTCGCCGGGTAGCAAGGCCAGACAGGGGAAGGGGGTGTGTAATTACACTACCTGCAAGGGCAAACATGATCGGCGAAGTTGTTTAAAGGGGTTTTTTCGGCATATTGCATATACACCGAATAGCGCAGTGTTGATGCAGACACACAGATGCTGCTAGTATTAGCACCCCAATGACAAAACGGTAGTCCTGTTGTTTGTGGGGATAATTTCTTTTTTTTTTTTTTTTTGGGAGGAGAAAAAATTATTTGTTAGTCTTGAGCCCCATAACAAGCACATGAGGGGCCATGTTGTGCAACCTCATCGACTTGCTTATTATTTACTGAAGAGCTCGGCGTGAGAGAGCCGGGGAGCCGTTGCGGGCCGGCGGGATGTTCTCCGTCAGCTCGCCCGAGCGTACCCTGACAAGGCCGCCGGTGGCTGCTGACATGTGTCCCAAGTTGTACAAGTTCGAAATACAGCCTTTTGGAAACCGAGTGCGCTGAGACCGTCATCTCCTGCGCCGTATAGAGGCCGCGTTGTCCGTGGTGATGGCGGCGGCACACTCTTGACCGTTGTGCATTTATTAGACGAGCAACCAAGTCATGCAGTAATTAGTCGGCGGAATACAAGAAATCCAGAGAGTTAAGTCCGGTCTGCTAAGCTTGCTTGGAGCCGGGGTTATATCCGACATTTCGGTGCACACTGCCAGGCGGGAGTGTGCCCGAGTCGGCGACCAAACGTGTTTATCGGGGAGTGATTGATGTTGGTTGTGGACGGGGGCAGATGAACTGACCTCGTGTTTGGATTTTGTGATTCCAGCAAACATCTTGGCGTAGGTCACATGTGGTGCGGATCAAAACTTCTTTTTTTTTTTTTTTTTTTTTTTTTTTTTGGACCGTATCGAAGCGTCGCCTTATTTCCATCAAATTTGCGAAGTAGATGGTGCGAGGATCAATAATAAGTCTCTCGAATGCTGTGATGATTCTCGGTTTCCATCAACAACAAGCACGACAAAATATTAACGAAGCGTAACTCCAGCGGGGTCGGGGTGCTTCTGGGGTCGGTGTCTAGGTTGCATTGCGCTATCGCCCTAGCATGAGCCTAAGAACTGACTTTCTCTCTGTCTACTATTTCCAAGGCGGCTGTGTCCGGACGCCAACCTTTCTCAACCACAAATCGGGGAATGAGTCCACAGCTCATCCCCATTGCTGAAACGAAATTTCCCCTAAAAATGGGGTTAATGACGATTTCAGTCAACAACATTCTCTCGACGGCCATTGGCCGATCCCCCCTGCGTCTGCCAACACGTAAAGTTTCCGATGAAGCCGATAAGCCTTTTCCTTAGGCGAGGCGCATTTGTTAGAGCTTGTTTTCGTCATCAGATCTTGTCGAGGCAGACCTTTGAATGAAATCCTTCCTGATTCGACAGCTGCCCGGCCTGGTTATGCATGGGCGTTGAGATGGCACCCAGGAGAGAAATGACCTTGACGGTGTGGTGTCACTGGTGTGCCGTGCCGCTTCAACGGGGACACCGGAGATTTTTCCTGTGCTTAACGCCACACTACAAGCGCCCCGTCGAATTCTGGTCTGCCCGCACAGCGAGAACTGGTCAAATCCCGTAACGGGTAGGTCAAAAGTATGTACCGACCTAAGTTACCTACCCTTTGACCGTTAGCCGGTTGGGCTTATGTGGCCAGCCAGCTTCATGTAGATAGAGAGCTGGTCGTCCAATGCGAGCGGCAGGAGCCGGGTGTGTCGGGGTCAACTTAACAACCTGGAACGCAGAGGAGAAGTTGATGGAATATTCCGTCGGTGGTTAGGAAGGAAGAAGCGAGAGTTGCCGTACCTACCTATTCGAGGTGTGATCTAGCGACTGTTGTAATCCACGGGAGCGGGAAGGACCCTGGACAGACGCTCCTTTTCCGTCAACCCCTTCCATACCACACCGCCCGCCAGTGGTGGTAGGGCAGTCTGTCCAAGACCGTTGCAACCATCAAAGGGATAAACGACAGGAGGAATCAAGGTTACATCTTTGAAAATATTTGTCCAAATGACCTTCCAAACGGTAATGGTATATTGCGCTTGCTTCGAATAATAAGGGGGTATAATCAAAACAATGCATAAGCTGCGGTACTCACTTGCCCCCCCAAAAAGCAGAAAATACTGGCAAAAAAAAAAAAAGAAAAAAAAAAAAAACAATAGCCAAGGGTAGACTGAAACATCCCCTTTTTCCATGCTCATCCCCTATCCCCCCCCCCCCTCTCTCTCTCTCTCTCACACACATCTGCCCCAGTTTCGCAGCATCCTTTTTTGATACAAACATAAAATCCAAAATAATGGCAGCTTTTTTGCCGCGATGTATGCTCCATCCCATCGCCTCTTCCTCCCGCTAAATGTGAAACCCATGATAGCAGAGTTGGCTTTCGCCTGGACGGTTCTAAAAGAAACCCATAAAACGCATCTGAGGAACCAGAAACCGAAAAAAAAAAACCTCCCAAGAAAAAAAATGATATAAAAATAAAAACAATGAAAAAAAAAAACCAAAAAAAAACCAGTGAGGTTAGATGAGAGCCCAGAAGTGCCAAGTGGCGTATATAAGTCCTCCATGCAAAAAAGTTTGTACAGGTTATGAAAAAAAAAAAAAAGTATAGACCGAAATGTTGTTATGCGAAATTGTTGAATCGAGAAATGATCTGGAGCGTCTTAGTCGTCCATGACCGCCCCGCCCAGCTCCGGTAGCTAGCCTCGGCGGTTAGTTTCTGTCCTTTTTCTTGCATTTATCGTGTTGCAAATGTCCGTTCCTCGCTGTCGTTCGTGTGAATTCGGCACCGCAGTTGGGGCATGTCGCCTTGGTTGCCTGTCCCGACTTTTCGCGCTGATGTCTAAGGAGGTTGCTAAAGGTCGAAAACTGACGGCCATTACATCCGTGCTCCCAACATTGCGGCTTGGGTCGGCTGTGTACCACTCTGACCTGCCCACCCGCGTCCTGCGACCCCTGGCCCATCATTGGCGGCCCTGGATACATGCCCATGTTTGGATCTCCCATGACTGGTCTGCTGCTGCGTCTAAGAGTTAGATAAATGCGCCATAGGTTATACCCTCTGGTATCTCGTGCTTGGAAAACATACCCATAGTGAGATGGTAAGCTTGGTGGGTGCGTTGCTTGGTAGCCGTAATCTGGCATGTAGGGCTGTGGTGGGTAGGCGCTCGTATACATGGCCGTTTGACTTTGGTCCGGGAGCTGGGGTGAGAAGGGCGGTAGGTATTGTGGCTGCTGGGGCTCGGCCATCAAGGGCATCTGAGGCGGGGCGGTTGTGTACACGGGCATGGTTGAAGTGCCGGTCGATAGATCGGCCAGCGTGACGGGAGGTGAATACATTGAATCGGATCCGCTACCCGCCCTCCGGCCCCGGGCCTGCAGTTTGGAGCTGTGTCTATGCTGATCTCGTTGGCGTTTAAGTTCTCGCTGCTCCGGAGTGAGGGTGCTTCTAGGTGGGCTGCCAGTGACGGAGCGCGATCCGCTCGGTGGAGACAAACTGGCTTCAGATCCATAGTGACCCATATCGGGAGGCAGAAGACCATTTCCGGAGTCCATGACTACTGCTTGTGTGAGTGGCCACCATGCGGAAAACTGAGCTGTGAAGAAGTAAACACATACCTGGCCAGGTGAAGGATGATCTGCTACCCATGCTGAATCCTTGGTCGTAATGAACGGCAACGGTGCTGTTATCGCGTGTTAGTAAAAAAAAAAAAAAAATCTTTGTTTATTTTTTCAAAAATAAAGAAAAAGAAACCAAAATCTTGGTTAAAATGGCGGAACGGACCTCATAGCTCCCGATTCTATCGATGCCAACGGTGGCGACGATGCTGGTGTGTCCTCTGCGTCTGGTGCAGGCTGTAATCGCAGGAGTGGTGCTCCTTGGGGGGATGTGTGCTCCGTCTCGAACCACTCTGTGTCTGAGATGCCGTCGGAGGAGAGTGGTGGGTAGGATGGCTGTTCGTGCTGATGTTGAGGGAGGGGGTGGGATAGATAGCTCGAGGGGTGGTGGGACAGGCTCGGACTTAAGTAGACAGGCGAGGCTAGCCCCCTTGAGGATGGTGGTCTACTGCTGGTATACGACGCTGTTTCCAAGGATGGAGACTCGACAAGCTGCAAGTTCTGGAAAAGACCCTCTGTAGTCGGCACTCCACCGTTGCTGGCTTTCGACCTGGGGATATGTGAGTAAGTGCCGTCGTAGCTTTGGTCTGAGTACGTCGAGTCCATCTTGAATGGCGGGATATTGTTTATGGGGGAAAAAAAAAGAAAGTCGAAGAGATGGGCTAGCACATACGTTGTTGTCCTTGATCTAGTATATCGTTGCTGCTGGCGATGAATGCCACGTGCGGGTTGATATAAAGTATATAAACCGTTGAGAGAAAAGGTCGGTACCGGGTCTCCAAGACCGTCAAGCGAAGCGATTAGGTAGCAAAATTCTTTTGGAAAGCTTGAGTCTATTTTGGAGAGCAGCTTTGATTCTTGAGAAGCCTCAGCCTCAGAAATCGTGGAGCATGGGGCCTGGGGGGGCGGCTAGGCTTATAAGTTTAAGAGGCAGTACATCTCCGCAGTACCTTGCCGGGTACCGTCGCGCGAGATGGTGACAGAAGGATATGCCAGGGAGAGAGAGCGAAGGCCCGTTAACCAGGACTTGCATGTACGCGGGCAATGACTGTGGTCCAGGAGGTTTGCCAGAGAAAGGCCGGAAGAGCAGGGGGGAAAACTGGCCAAGGAACTGGGGGGTTAAGTTTGGCAGGGGGAGGAGGGGCAACTCGAAGGAAGCATACAACACAAACGGGGGGGGGGGGGGGAAGAGACTGGGTGAAGGGGTGTGCATGGAAAAATGGTACCTGGATACTGCGGTACGAACCACCCTTGCAACAAAGAGCAGAGGAGCACAGTCGCCAGCGCCCCAGACAGTTTAGGGGAGAGGGGTAGGTAAGGGTGGTTTTGGCTTGTCAACGGCCCTACCGGGGAGAATGGGTTGAGTTGGGTGAGTGGGTGCTCGGGATGGATGGAGCAACATTGTTTCCGTCAGACGGTAGCTTGTCATGGTACCTATTAGGTCTAGTACGTATTCCGTACCAACAAACATCATCTTTTTCATTTTTTTCTCGGCGCTCGCTTTCCATCCCCCCCCCCCCAGACTGCCCCACGAAGAACCTCCACAGGGTAATAATCTGCACACTGGGACGACCGATGGGGCGTATCCCTGAGCCACACAAGCAGCGGGATGGGCATGAAGAGCGAGAGCTGGTAGCGTGGCGCAGGTCGAAACAAGCATCAGGCCTTAGGCTACAGCATTATTCTCGATGCTTTATGAGAGACGCGAAAGTTTTTAAGGGAAATGGGGAACTGTGCCGCGCTGGGTTTATGGGAATCAGGTGAAGAAACCGACGAAGAGACAGATTTGCCGAAACCAACACGACTGACGCTGTATTATCAGCACTGCTGAAATGATTTGAGATAGTGCAACCGTTAGGGCAACCAGCACACGCAGCACACTCGTAATGCGTCTCTCCTCTTTCTTGTTCGACTCGTCTCACAGAAACCACATGCCGTAGCTTTACGGCGTGTGCAGAATCGCGAATATTCGCTGTTTGCAATACTTTTCCACTGTGGTAAGCAGGTGGTGTAGTCGTGGACAACAATTTCTTTAATTTTTTATTTTTTTTGGGACCCAAGACTTGACCAACAGCCCAGCCCGGCTTGGGAACTTTCGGTGGCGCCCCGGAAACCGTCCGAGTCTGAGCTTCGAGAGTTGGGGTGTGTTTTGTTGGTGTTGGTGGGGTTAGTTACTTATCGAGGCAGGATCGCACCGAGCCAGGGATCAGCAAGCAAGCAAGCCTCTCTCGTTGGGCCAGAGACATGGGAAAGTTGTTGCTTCCATCTTACCCTCCGTCGACAGTTGACGTTGACCGGCAACAAAGCGACGCTCATGAGGTAAGGCGAGATGGCAGGGCAGCATGGATAAAACGTCGAAAAGCGAGCCACAAGCAGTCGGCATTTTTGGGCTTGGCTGCCAGTGGTAGGAGAGAGCACACAAGTTGCGGCAGAGCAGGACCAGAGATGAAGCAACCACTGTGTGCAGATTGCAGATTGGGGACCGCAGATTTGACGCGGACGAAGGATCCAAAACCCTGTCCCCGGGACGCGCTTTCCGTTTCGATAACGCTTATCGCGGACTGCGCGCAGACCGCCACTGTCACGGGCACTGGACTGGACTGTCAAACCTACCGGCACACGGACCACCTGGCGCGGCAAGCAGATGAAATAAACGAGGTGCGCGCGCGGGTGTCTCGCCAGCCCATGCAGGGGTGCTTTGGTAGGCGCAGTTCAAGGCCGCCACTTTTTCGAGGCTGTCCAGCTGGGCGTTTTTTGTGAGCTGTGATTGAACAAACTCCATCTGTGAAACCTGACTGGTACCGTCACGGAAAACGGGCGTGCCTCACGGCGTGCTGTCTGGGAGAGACATCGCTGCGACTGCCAAGATCCCCTATCCATGTCACTGGTTCTGAGTTCCGATCCTGCCGTTGTCGGTGCTTTTCCATGATTGTTCTCGAAGCCAGGATCCGTGCTGCCAGGGCCCGGCACAGCGCAACAGAGTCTGTCCCCGCGCGGCACCCCATAATTTTACCACCACCTCATTTCTGCCCCTCGCTCTTTCTCTCCATGTCCCTGTCCGTTTTGCATTCATCATTGTTTAGAAGCTTGTTGCACACCGTTTGACTTCAAACCTGTTGTTTCCCGACTTTGAGCTTTATTAAACTCCGATTCAGAGGTCAACATTTTGCCGGCCAGGCGGACAGGACGAGCGGTTCGGAAAGAAGCAGGAGCCCGCTGGACGGCAGTAGGTGGACGAAGTGCGGGTCCATCGTTCGATGCCGTTGGTGCGTGCCCACATCTCTCAATGCGAGTGCTGGTGTGGGCTCTCCATTTCCAATGTTTTGACTTGTGGGTTAACACTCGCTGGTGTTGTTGGCCGCACAGTTATTAGCTGTTGTTGGGTGTTGTAAAAGCCAGGTCCGAGTGTGAGTCCACCTGCCTGCTCCGTTTATTTTACTTGACGACGTCAATGGTTTGTTACAGCAGTGCGATACAACGCGTACGGTCAGCCACCTCACGAGCTCCCCATGTATTTAGCCTCCCCCACGCCTTCACCTGCCTGACTTGGAAAAAGGGCAATAGCTAGGCCAAACGCGGAAATGTATTTCCACGAACAAAGCTCGCTGTCGTTGGCTTTGCAGCTGGGCTGTTGAGGAAATTTATCTAAAAAAGGCCATTCGCCGAGACCCACTCGGTTGTGTCTGCCGTGGCGTTGGCGCTTGTGACAGTCGAACGAGAAGCGACTTGCAGGTTGCTATTGCACGAGGTGCCTGATGAGGCCCTCGCTCGCTCACATAATTTGGAATTGACCTGAGATGACGGTTGTCCTGTCCTGTGCCGCGCTCGGTCCTTGCTGTGATTGGCGGGATGCCAGTTTATATACAGATTTCCCCACAGCCCTCGCCGAGGCTATCAACTTTTGTCGTCAACACAGGTTGCGAGAGGAAAACCCCACGAGTCAGGGGCAATCACAGATTATTTTTTTTAAAAAATGTCTCAGTTGTTGGACGTTTTGCTTTCCCTTTAGCTGCATAGCGTCCTTGGTTAGCTTCCACCTCAGCGGAACCTCTGCTGGGGGCCGTGTCCTCTCGCCTTGCGTCCCCACATCCCGGGTATCTGTTGCGTTCCGCTCCAAGCCGTCTCGGAGCCCCACTCCCAATCGCCGTTTGAGCTTTAGCTTTTTTGTCCCTTTTAAAACCCACCCACCAAGCGTTCGTAATTACCTGCCACCCCGTGAACGCCCTCATCGAGGTCCTGGTCTCCAATGTAATCAGTGCAATGGTCGCAATCCAGGAACCTGAACCTACCTGGCATGAAGCACTGCCACAGGAAATCAGATAAATCAAACTCGCTCTCTCACCTTACCCACTCGCACAAGTGGTAAACTCTCACCCTGATGAAAGGGGGCCCGTCGCGGCCAACAGCCCAGGAGTCAATATCAAAACAGGGGTCCAGGACAGGGGACATGGATGTTACACAGGGCATCCCCGCAGCCGCTAAACAGCCACAACCTGTCTTCACAGCTGGGCTGCCTTTTAATTCTGTTGCCTGGTGCTAAGGTAGCTTCCAAGCAACGCTCCGATTGAACATGGCCACCGCCCGCATCGGAAACAGATCTCTTGATCTAATTCCGACTCTCTCGTTCCAACAGAGCAATGCCACTCGGAGGTGCCAGTGTGAGAACTCAAATCATCATCTCGGTACCGCGACGGCACAGTTTGTGAATCTCGTCAAGCCTCCGAAATTGTCACAGGCGATGCATTATTATTACGACTCTTGCAGCACAAGCCCAACAAGAATAGCAGTCGCTTGTCATCTGCGTCCATGACCATCACATCCCATCATCTCTCTCCCCTCCCTTCCCATCTTAGCACATGTGACAGATCTGGGCTCCTCAGTTTTTTATGATGATGCATGGGCGCTGGCGAGGAGGACGATCGAGATGCTGTGTCGAATGCCAACAGCTTTGCAGGTTGGGCTGCATTCCGGCGGCTAACAGCCCAATAACAGCTACATGCTGTGTGCTTTTCCCTCAGCTCTCCCAGTCCGAATCACATTTCTAGCCGCCGGCTGCGCATATCAGATGCGT
Source organism: Cladorrhinum samala (assembly GCA_033576145.1). Taxonomy (NCBI): domain Eukaryota; kingdom Fungi; phylum Ascomycota; class Sordariomycetes; order Sordariales; family Podosporaceae; genus Cladorrhinum; species Cladorrhinum samala. Next base: position 74,466 of record MU865046.1, on the reverse strand, counting down.
GGCGTTCGTGCCACCAAGATGTCGATTCTCGAATCAAGCGCGCCTGTTCCAGCGGCGCGCATGTCATCAGACCTCCTACACACACCTTCGGGCGTGTCGACTACACTAATACCAAGGGCACCACGCCGTACCGTAGTATCGTCCATGTCCGTCTGGATGCGGGGCCGTCAGATGGTGGTCATGACAAAAAGATGCAGGAAGCCTCTTTCATAAAAAGCAAGCTTCTCGCGACCAGCAGATCCTCGAGACCAGCAGATCCCATCGCCAAGGCTAAAAGAGACTCGTGGGGGCCAAAGTGGCTTGAGGGGGCCAGACATGGTGGGAAGAGTAAATTCTTCCGATTGGAGTACGAAACCGAGTTCGAGCTTGCTCGGAACCGGCGATCAAATCTCCCACGTCGATGTGGGATGGTTGAATCGCAAGTTTGATTCCAACAAGCATGTAAATCAGCCAATCCACCAACCCACCGAATGTGACTTGGTCATCGGTGAATCGGGACTCTACCCTACCTAGCAGGCCGGTTGGTTGGCTCGTCCCCAACAGCACAAAGATTGTGTCTGCTGACAATTTGCGTAACCACGTTCTCGGTTTCACTGTATTCTGAAATGGCGAGTATTCTTGACCGACTCTTGTTGACACATTATTCCAAACACCCCACGCCCCGACAATTACATAAATCTGCTTTCTTTTATTTTATTTTTTTGTTTTTACGCCGTCATCGCTTAATTGACAGAGACATTCCAGAGCAACTCGTTCACATCTTCTTTGGAGCGCCGGGGCGGCACAGTCCTCCGTGGCAGACGGTCATTCTCTTCTCCCCACCTTCAGCGCCCCTCTTGTGCGTCATCAAATGCAGCTACTAACGAAGGTGACCATGCTCTGTCCACTTTAGTCTGGGTTACCAGATATCAAGGACAGGATGCGGATGACAGATCTGCGCTCAGATATTCTGCCCGACATAAACCCCTCATCAACCGCGTTGCCAACTCGTTTCGGGGGTCTTTTCCGTGCCACTTGCTACCTACCTCATGCTTGCCCGACCTGTCAGCTTCACCGACTCTCTCTTTTGCTACCACCATGATCTTGTTCTTGCAGCCAACCTTGCATTAAATTCAGTGGAGAAGTTCCGACTTTGTGTTCCTGATAACACCCGTTCCGTTCACGGCATCTGCTGTCACCTGACAAAAACGCCGTTTCAAAGGCATGATGGTCAGAGCGAAGAACCTTTTAGAAACGTTGCATCCTTTCCCGTACTCCTCCCGTCTGCATCCCTACAGGGCGGACGGGGACTGCGCTGTGACATGGGACTGACACCGCTAGATGAACGACACAACACCTTATACTACCTCACATTCTCTTGAACGATGCGCCGTATAGTTGGAACATGTCACCAGGCCGCACTTGGAAGGCAGGTCAAAGTTGAGAAGAAAAGGAGGGGGAGAGAGAGGAAAAGCCACAGTGATCATCATGCAGTATCGATTCTTTTGTCAGCTTTGTTCCAAAGACTTTGCACAAATCGAGGTCAGAAGTTTAATACGTACTGAGGCGATCCCTCAGCCCTGTAGGGCAACACCGCCAGGGCCTCGGAAACCCCATGTTTGTGCGTGAGTGGCGGCTGGCGGGGTTTTTCTCCTCACCAGCACAGCAAGGCTGGGTGACCGTTGAATTCCAACCGCCTCTCGGCTATCACGAATCTCGAACATTTACATTCTTTTTGAGCACACCCCCTTTTTTTTTTTGCCGTTATCTTTTTTTTTTTTTTTTTATCACGTTCGGAAGGCAAGACGATATGCAAGTGTTCATGAGCGGATTATCTTCATATGGAGGGCCATGCAAACCGCCGGTTTCGCTTCAGAAGCAATGAATGTACCCGTATCATGAGGACACTGTAATGGTTGCTACGGAACGAGCTGGTTCGGGAAGCGGCCATTCATGATCACCGCTGGGGGGGCTCGACGGTGCAGTCGCACATGCAACTTCACCCAGCGGCGCCGGTGATTTCGACTTGAGACCTCGGAAGATCAATGTCCTAGACGCTAAAGCCGGCCCCGTTGCAGATGCGAGAACAAATCCGAGGTCCAGGTACCCCTCCCACAACGGCATCTTCCATAGGCGGCCATCTTAAATCTGTATTGGGTACAGATGACATCTGATCTCCAACACTAACGCGAAAAGGTTTCCTCTGCTCTATAACGTTTGCTAAATATACAGAATAAAATACCTTTTCGGGGCGCAGTTCATCGCTAACACCACCACCATAAGCCCCTTGAGAAGCTATACATTTTCTCACAAGAGATTTAGACGGTCTAATTACCTACTACCCCGCTCCAGGAAACGATGGTTCCGGACACAGTTGGCCCATATCATCTCCATGCCAACAATTTTATTTTTATTTTTATTTTTGGTCATTTCGACCTCTTCTTCAGCGACATGAACATCAGTGCCCTTGGTGGGGGGATTGGGACGCTCTGGGGGGGGGGGGGAGCCAAGATGTATAAACAGAGCTGACATGATCTGCTTGTTCTGTTGAAGGATTCATGATCCCTGATTCCCAAGGAAACAAGGTTTCCGGGTGGCAGGGCAAGCCGGCAGCAACCAGCCATGCAGGACTTTTCCAGAAGGGTTGTATCGAATGATTCCTTAATAATCATGAGGCATTATACCTTCACCAGCTCGGTGAGGACTGAACAGACGGCGTGATAATGAGCCAAAGCGACAGGCATACCACAACACCAGTATCAACCACGGATCATCATTCGCCATAGCGGCTCGGTCTTTCCTGGGAAAGCTGGGGGAGTGGAGCTGCAAGAGCGGATGTAGCCCGCTTGGTCAGAATCTTGACTCCTCTTTGGAGCTTGAAAATGCCGAAAAACCCGCTGGCCGTTCACCTCCACAGCCGAACCGGGATGGATTCTGTCATTCTGCTTGGTTGCATGATCAGGCACGCGCACGGATTTCTGGGGTCACAGGGCGAAAGGGGGGGGGGGGCGCAAAATACATAGACGCACAATGCAGTCGCGGTGACGACAGGGCCTTGTCAAACTTGGCTGCGAGGACAGGACCGAATAGAAAACCTTAGCCTTGCTTTTTTTTTTTTTTTTTCCTCTTTTGGGCGTGATAGAATCGGCGACGACGTGTGATCTCTGCCACTTTCTTGCGTACCACACGCACCCCTGAATTTGTAATCCTTCCATCTCGAAGGATTTCAAACCCGCGCCTTTAACTACGACCATGAGCAACCCCCCCCCCTTCCCTCCTGCCCCTTTGTGTGCTGGGTGATGTGAAGGAAAAGGAGGGTGGGGGGAATTATTATTGCGTTCAAGTCGACCGGCAGGCTGGTTTGGCAACAACTAGACTAGATAAGTCTGATACAAGTAGATTGATGAAACAAAATTATCACCTTACCCTTCCTGCGAAGCTGCGGCCAGAACACCAAAGCTAGGGGGAAGCTGTCCCCCAAGACATGGTTATGATGAAACAACAACAACAACACACACACACACACACACACAGAGAGAGAGAGAGAGAGAGAGGTAAAAGATGTTTTGGTGTCTCCCGACATTCAGTGTTGTTGTAACCCCCACTCCCCCCCCCCCCTTTTCTCCCCAGGGGCTCTCTCTCTCTCTTATCTCTCTTTCTCTCTTTCTCCCTCGCAGACAATGTCATTAAACCTTTTAGCCTTCCCTTTCCAACGTCCACTATTTAATGAGCTCATTTCGTGGCCACAAATTTACCCAAATGTCCGGCGCTTCAACGCGCCGTTTGGGGGGGGGGGGGGGGTATGGAATACATTTATATCCCCTTGGATTCTGAGTCATGGTAAAAAAAGTAATTATCAAAAGGAATCCATCCATCCATTCATCCGTTCATTCATACATCCATCCATCCCTGCCTGTCTATTCATTCCTCTTCCTTCTACAAGGGTCTCACTTTTCATGTTAGGTTTCTTTCTCGGGTTGTTCCGGATGATATGTATGTGTATGTGTATGTGAGAGAGAGAGAGAGAGAAATAAGGCAAAGATATTCTCAAGAGGGATACATATATATCATCTACACATAAATACATGGTTTATGACCAAAGTTTGGAAAAGAAAAGAAATTTAGATGGAGAGAGAAAAAAAAAAAAAAGAGTAAATGATATTAATATTCTTAATTTTATTTTTTTGTTAATACCAAAGTTTTTTTTTTTTTTTTTTTTTTTTTTTTTTCCCAAGATGCAAACTGAAACATTTTTATATTTTTTCCCTATTACCACTCCGTAAATGTGAAAAGATTCATATGAATGATTATGGAGTTTTTTTTTTTAGTGTTTTTTTTTTTTTTTTTTCAATGTTCTTTAACGGGTTAGGCATTTTACCATTTAAAAAAAAAATGATGAATTCATCAATATTCTCTTCTCTTGAGAAATTTGTAATTGCCCTTGGGGGGCGGCGCGGGGACCGGGGGCGGCGGGACTAAGCTACCGACCGGCGACGGGGGGCGGGGGGCGGGGGGGGTTGTTTGTTTGGTTTGTTTTATTCCTTCCCGGCTCGGTCCCGAGATTTTAGTCTCCCGGAGGGGGTGGGGAAAGGGGCGGAGGAAGGGGCCGATGGGGGGTTAGTGGCTGTTGATGGCAACAAGGGGGGAGGGGGGGGGGAGGTAGTGGAGAGGAAGAGGGATTTCATGAAGGTTGAGAATCTTGAAATAAACAACACTAATAAAATATTAAAGCGACATTTTCTTTAGTATCTATCTAGTTCAGAAAAGGCTTCTTCAAGAAAAGGAATTCCTTTCCCGTTTAAACGTTCTCCATAACCGTTCTTTGCTCAGCCTCATTTATTAATTTCCATGTTTGAATGGTGGTTGGCATAACGCAGCCGTTATAAACGGCTTTCTTATCATTCATTATTTATGTGGCATTAAGGCTTTGTTGCACATACATATTATTATCGGATTTTTAAAGTCTTAATCTAGATATTCAAATGCACAAACAAATCGTTTTATTTTTATGGAAACACCCTCATGGGTCAAAGGGTTCGTTTGATCATTTCGTCCAAAACGTGGCAACGCAAACCCAGAGGAGAAAAAAAAAAAAAAAAAAGGTGGTCAGTGAAATATGACCTGCATTTGGATATTTGTTTTATTTTTTCCACTGCAGTTGGTAACACCAATCATCGAAGGGAAAATGACCGGGAGGGCTTTTATCAACTTTGCAGATCCTTTTTCTTTTTTTTTTCTCTTTTCCATCAGGGTATAATCATCAGATATTGAATGGAGGCCTGGAATGAGTAGTAGGTAGAGTAGCAGTTACTAATAAAAGCAGGAAGTGGCTTAGGAATGAGGGGAAATTTGTTCCGTGAAGATAGGTCATTGTGGGCTGATATTGTTTTAGTGTACTTTTGTGTTGCATCGTTGACGAGCAAAGAGATTCTAGAACCAAAGGGTAATAAGGTGTGTGTTTTCTTGGGTAACTTAACCTTGTACCTGGGTTGCGTAAGGGGGTGGTGGCGGTGGTGAAGGAATCAGGGCCCGGTCGATGCAATCAACCTTGATGGCTAGGTAGGTAGGCCCGCCCCCGGCTCCGTTACCCCCCCCCCCCCACCCATCTTGCCTTGTCTTCTTTTCTCTCTCTCACAACTATGTATAACGAGCATAAGCCAACTTGCCAGGCACACCGGTGAATCTAGACAAGCAAGGCCATCTATCGTTACTTTTCAAGTTGCTTAAAGAAGGGGTGGATGCCTTGGGAAAGCGAAACCATCATAGGGCCGTGTATTAAGATGCAGATAATGACTACCACCCAACTCAATCTCGTTTCTGGGTCGATAGGATTCTAATCACTTCCTCCTCTCCCTCCTCGGCGTCCTCTACTTGATCGGCGACCCTGAATTCGCAGAAGGTCGAATCGGTGCTGTTGTTACTGCTACATTGATTATTATCAAGACTACCGCAGCTAGGAGGCAAGTCGATGTTGGCTGCAGACTTTCAGACTGATGGTGTATCAGGTGCAATTTCCTGAAAATTAATCACTGCGTGCACTCCCTTCGGGACATGTACGTCCCCTACCATGAGATACCAATCTCTCAGGATATTTATGGGTTTAGTGAAACAAATTTCATGGCTTGAACGTGGACCGGAGTTTGAAGGTGTGTGTTTGTGCAGTGAGTGTATGGTGGTTCAGGAGACCTGATACCGGCGCTGGCAATAGGGGAAGGGGTTTTTGCGAGAGTGTTTGCTTCGGTATTCTTGATAGATGCATATCGTCCCCCCACGCAGCGAAACTCGAGTTACATGTACGGGGAGCTGCGGGATTCTTTCCATGCTGGTGTTTGTGACTGTTGTTTTTTCCCCCTTGTGTGTTGGTTGTGGCTACTGTCTCATCAAATATCAAATACCAAAGTGGTACGGTTTCAAATGATCCCCAGAAAACCCCGAGGATCCAAAATTGGACATCAGATCAACTTCCAATGCAATTATGTACGACTGTACGCCGATAAAAAGATAAAAAAAATCGCGTTGATGCTTGCTTCGCAGCTATTGACCTCCTGGGCTCTGCAGGATACGGCGTGCCTTGCCCCATTAGCAAACCGTCCGCTGCCTGGAGAGCAAGCCGGATGAAATCAGACTACCATGTGTCGGGATTCCCGGGGCAGGGGCAAGTTTGGTATATCCGAGACAGGCTGTTGGTCTGAAATAAACTCTGGAAAATCTCGAGCGAGGGGAGCCACTTCCGGCACGGCAGGATCAACTTGCATGGAAGGCCCAGGGTTGATAAAAGAGTGGTTTAAGTGGGAGGGGAAGGAGGGTTACGCGGGCCCTGGCGGATGGTCCTTTTGTCCCGCGATGTGAGGACCAAGCTTCAGTTTCTGCATGCTTGCTTGCCCTCCTGTTTCCCAAATGCGTGCATCATAGCATCCTCTGCTATACCCTGCTCCTCCGGAGTGATGATGCTGATTTGCGGTGCCCGGAGGCACCGTGATGAGTGCTTGGATACGACGTAATCCCCCCTTTTTTCACCAAACGCTCAAATTGCTGTGCTCTCGACTGATCCTCAAGAACGCGGTAACCTTTAAAACTTCTCACCGTCGGGTCGAAGAGCTCGCGCCAAACCATGCTCAGGGTTTGATTGAGATAATATCAAACTTGCATTACTAGGAATGAAGACCGAAAATTGTGCATATAATCATGTAGAGTAGCATGCCATAGAGGGCTGCGATGAACATTTGGCGGCTCCCAACCTGGTTCTCTCACCTTGGGCGGTTTCTTCTGGCTCAGCGGCACCCAATGATGTCTCAACATGCAACGAGGTATGTTCAAGACAGAAGTTAATGAGATTCAGCATGATCTTGATTGATAGTATTATTAGCTACCTTTGATCAAATTTGAAGATCAGAATGAGCTGCGCCGCATCGTGGGATATTTCAAGCAGAACTAACCCAGAAGTTTCCATTCTTCAATCGATACACACTCGGGAGAGGGTAGGGGGAAGTTAGTAGAACGAATGAATCAGAGTCCTGTCTAGATTTTCTTCTTTCCTTCACTGCACAGGAACTGGAGGGTGTGAGTCTCTGGCAAAGTTCCCTCCCGAACGTCAGCTGAGGCCAGGACAAAGGGAAATGTTTACGGTTCCAGAAAAGCAAAGTTGAATAAGATAGAAGATGGCCATATCAATATCAAAACTTGTAAAGCCCCCACATCGCTCGATGATAGTGGGTATTCTTAAAAAAAGACTTCGTGCGTGTACTAATTTCGAGTAATGTAAACAAACCCCCTGATCAGGACCACTCTCCCCCTGAATGATCAGACCAGAGGCTCTACTTGGCAGCGAGCAAATGCATTCTCACATTTAATAGGGAATATACATTCTATTATTTCTATTTTTAGTAGTCCTTGAGAGTAAAACGTGAACAGAAAAAAAAGCAAAGAGAATGATCAGGAGATCTCGGAACCCCGATTAAGCCTCTCCGCAACACGAGTAAACTGACTTACGACCTACTTCCCCTTGATTATTGCGACACTCCTCTAGTAGGCAAATTACTCAATGGTAGACTCGAGAAGGTGCATCGAAATCTCTTGGTTCAATGGGCGACTGCACCAGAGTGTTACTAAAATGCACACCGAGCCGACACTTCCGCGACCTCGACACGAGATAGTGGCCTGTCCCGAGAATAGTAACTACTCAAAACCTACATTCTGAGCCTTCCGGACAAGTTTGATGTAAAAGTCTCGACGAGGAGGTCAGAAAATATAAACGGCCAACACGATAAGCACATACCATACAGCTCGTGGAGGGTAGTTACGCGTCAGTACTGAACTTCTTCTTACAATGCAAGGAGCATACAAATACCGGCATACATTTAGAACTTCCGGGTTTCACATCCTCTCCATGTTTCCGAGGATCGAGTTCAAGATGTCGGATAGCATTGGGGTACAGGATGACATCTCTAACCCAACAACCTCTGATACCCTCCAGGTCATCCACAACGTAGATCTGCCTCCTATATATGACATCAAGAGCTTTCCCATATCCCTATCTAGCCTGTTCAAATACCCAAAGAGCGTGTATGAAGCATAGGAGTCTTCTCTCACTCATGCTACCCAGCACTCGTATACATAGCTTAACAGGGCACATAAACAACTGAAACCTTCATACACTAGTTTTAGAGAAGCGTTGTTCTTTCCGAAACATGTGAATTCAGTACCGAAATATCCATCAAAATGAACTTCCCAGTCTCCCTGCCGTATCTCAGGCTCAAATCTCGGGAGCTGTTTTCACCAGCCAAACTCCTCAGACCAGCTGCCGCATGATATTGTATATTTATAAACGACATCAAATGGATCTTTTCACAGCCAAGATTTTACCGTCTCTGAAGAAAACAGAAGTCGATGCTTAAAGTAGAACAAGTCCCCTCCTCAGAGCTCAAGAGGAGCTGCCTCTCGGATCACCGGCAGATCACGCATAAGTGATTCTGGTTGTTGTGTCCAGGGTAGGTAATAAGCTCACAAAAAAGGTAAGAAAACAAAGAAGAAGAAAAAATAAATAAATAAATATATGAGATTGGTATTAATTAGTCTCGGAGAAAAATATTTGCATGATGCGAATGATGAAGAATGATTGAAGAAGGTTTTTTTTAACCATGTATCAGACTTATGATGGGTTTAAAAGAAGAGAACCACGGAACAAAGCCTTACACGCAAATGATAGTTCATGTATATATCTAGGTTAAATATGCCCCGAGAGGAGTGGTCTGATAACATCTGAGTAGGTAAATTATTTCTTAAACACAAAAGCCCCGGGTTTCAAAGCATTTGCTAGCAATGGTTGCGTATCATTACATATGCGAAAGAGCACCTAGCTAAGCATCTCCAAACCAGTCCGGAGATAGAAGCCATCGTAATAAGCTCCACCATAACCATAATTACTATAAAGGCTGATTTATACCATGAGGTGCACGATCAGAGTTCAGGTTTATTCATTTTATGTATTTCTTCCCCCGCCTCTTTTATTGCCTTATCAAAAGTATATAAACCGGGTTTACTTTCGAGTCACGGGCGTCTAGACACCTAGCATTTTACTCCAGAAAGCATTTACGACCACATTGATTATTTCTACTAAACATCGGCAGAAGCCACTGGAAGAGATTTCTTATATTGCACTCCCAGCTAGTATGGTACAGTACAGGAGCGGAGCCATCTCGTCTTTCGCAGTCTTGCAAAACTCATAAGCCCCTGAACTGAATGTCCTCCCCCATTTTGATCTTGAGTATTCAGCACTGACCAGTTCGTCCTACTGATTAATGACAGATTAAATCGTCAAGTAAATGTGGCGCGTAGTGTACCCGTCCACAGCATATATACCTAGAGTACATACAGAAAAAAAAAGTTGTGTTAAACTTGGTAATATTCTGGCAATCCCCTTGATGGAAGGTGGCTTAAGTGGTTAACGTATGTCCGTACATACTACTGGTGAGTACCACCGTCACAAGTATGAACTGTCACCCAATAATAGTCAATCAGTCTTGTTCGGATCAGGCAGACCAATCAGGAAGATGGCTTCAATATAATTACCCATCTAAAATTACCATTTTTACTTTTTGGCTGATTAATGTTTTTTTTTTTTTAAAAAAAAAATCCAAGTATCAACTAAAACAGCCACGACACCCCCCCCCCCCCCGGGGGCAAAAAAGTAAAAAAGCACTTAATCATCATCAAAGATAGCACCTACCATCATATTACGTTTTATACCTTGGTATATTGTTTATTGTCCGAGACGGATGGGGGGAAACACGTTTTACGAGTAAAAAGAAAAAAAGAAAAAAAAAAGAAAAAAAGCATGTCCCGCCTCCTTCCCCCACCCTCAAAAATATAAACGTCATCATTCATGGAGAGAAGTATGTTTAGCGAAAAGGAGACAGACAGACATTGGGGGAAGAAGGGCAAGGGGGAGAGGAATATCTTCTTGCAGATTTTTCTGACGAATATAAAAAAAAAAAAAAAAAAAAAAAAAGAGGAAAAAGAAAAAGAAAATCAGTATTTCCCACAACAAATTTTTTACACATTTGAGGGTCTCTCTTCTCCTCCCGAGTCCTTTGAATGGTTAACATAGTTCCATTGGTCAACCAAGTTTTTTTTTACTACTTTCATACATCCAATCATGGGCAAATCATAATCGGTTTTGAAGCCTGGTTGGTGTAAATTTTATAATAAACTTCTTTTAAAAGCCAAAGGCACAAATTGGGCAACCGACAGCCAAGTTTTCTTTTCTCTCTCTTTTTTTTTTTTTTTTTTTTTTTTTTTTGGTTTTGGTTTGGTGGTGGTGGTAATAGCAGAGGTAAAATATCCTTTTTACATCTACGTACAACGAACAAAGTCAATCCATTTTAGGAAAGTCATTCATGTAATAAATGTCTCCATGCCACACTGTGGTGCTGCAGGTATGCAAAAATTATTATTTTTTTAAAAAACATTGAGAGCTCCGGGAAGGGGCCCGGAAAACCGGGGGCTGCTTTTCGGCAAGCCCTTTATGATGTTAGCCGGAACCGCGCGGATACGGGGGAAATTTTTGGCATGAAATCAACGGCACGCGGAACGAAAACAAACGGGCTCCTCTTTTGAATATTCGTGGCGGCTGCAACGGGAAACCGAAAAAGGAAAACAAAACGATTCCAACTAATAACGGATGACCACCTCGTTTTTTTCCCTCTTCGTTTCGTTCGGGCCTCTGGGTTTGGCTGCGCTATTTGACGCATTTGGTCAAATCTGCTGCAAGGATACGGTGACGAGGGCATCGGAGGTGGCAACAGTTCTAGGGGCGCAGAGGACGCTACGGTTGCGATATATAGCGTTTTCCGAAACCTCGATTGCATCCCGTCGCATTTGTTGTGTGTGTTTCTGAGCGGTTGGCTGCAGAGGAGCAAACGACGGCGGCGGCGGCGGGGGGGAGGGGCGCCATGGTGGCTCGGTGGGCAGGTTGAAAGGGAACCTAATCAAGGAGGGGTGTAGTAAAACGCACCAGCCATACCTAAGCTTTGGGCCCCAACATTTTTACATTCGTGGCATCCCACCAGCCATCCCCTCTTTCCAAATCGGGGCCATTCGTGCCATTCGACGCAAAAAGAAATCCCCGCCAAAAGCTTGCCAATCGCTAAAGAGGTCAATGAGCAACCTAAGCGGAGCAAGAGCAGCAATGTCGTTGATCAGGCGGGTTGATAAGGGAGGCATTTCATCATTCATGAACAGGGGTACATGATCAACTCTGGGATCTTAAGTGGATTTGGACCAACCAGAGGCCTCGGTTGATCTGAGGCGTCACGATGGCCAATGGATAAGCTCGGGAACAGCGGGTCCCCTGGGCGTGCCGAGACCGCCAAGACGACGACAGGGGATCGAGAAGGCCGTCGAGATGGATCGTTCTTAAGACTCTGGATGCGCCCTGGTTGGACAAAAATCCCATGAGACGCATGCTATTTAAATCAAGAAAAGGGCCAACGGTTCGGTACTTGTCAGTCTGTTGCCTCTGCAACCGCAAGAGACGTTGAGACACGTTGCCGAATGCCAAAATTCCACAAGCCTAACCAAGAACCCGATCCATGCCCGCCGGACACTGGCCGTCACGGGAACCGCGGCAATCCAGTGGGCGTTGGGAATTGCGAGCCCGAAGGGCGGTCCTTTGAAGAACAACGGACGAGGTTGGGAAGGTTTGCATGGATGCGCCGAGACGAGACATTTGTGGGTGGAGTGGAGGAAACGACGGCGAGTCTTTGCCAGATTGGGCTTGTATTAGCACCGTGACCTTCGCCTGAGGCACCGCAACAAGACAAAGTCGGGAAGGCATGATTCACTCCTGGAGCTCTACCGTAATTATTCCGTCTTATTTGCTAAACATTAAAGTCCCCTGCACTCGGAAGCTCCTGGTTTGCCGACCTTGCTTCTGGTTTCTTTTCTTGTGATTCCCCAATCGCCCCATCCACCATCCGAGCACAACCACCAAACGTCTTTGCGTGTTGCCCTCGCTGTAGCCGGCGTTTCGCCGGCGGTTCCAGTCTCCGCGCGCACAGCATGAATTTTGCCTCGATACCGCACAGAGTTACGGATACTTTTTCATGGATCATTGACACCATGGGCAGCGATGCAGCAGCGCGGAACCGGGGGGTGCCATTTCGTTCCTAGCCTATATGGCGATACTGACATTCCAGACGAGACAACCTTTTGAGCCAGACGAGCCAGACGTCGCAGATGATCACTGAAATGGGTTTGGCAAAGAGAAAACCCGCGGGATCCGCTCTTCCCATATCCATCCTCATCCTTTTTTTTTTATTCCTGGAATTTTAGCCCGGCAGGCCAACACACACCCTACACCCTATATGCACACGCGCAACACCACACCCAAAGCACCATGATGTGGCAGGGACATTGGATGGGCCATCCATGGACATGGCATCTGGGCGCTGAGGGGCGGCGGCGGGGAACATGAGCGCAGGGTGAGGGGCTTGCTGCAATCGTTGTTGCAATTTTATCGCAGTCGGATCCTGGGCTTTGTTGCTTGCCGAGCTCTGCCTTCACAGCACCCCTCACACCGCAACCTCTGATAAAAAACCTCGGGTTCAAATTCCCAGGGAAAAAAAAAAGGCTTATAGAAAGTGATACCTCAGTTTCATACTTTCTTTGCGGCGCAATGGGTGCACGCATACACTAGGTACACAGGGCACGCAGACCCCCGGGGGTACCGGACTTGAGCCCGAAGACTGTTCCTCTCAATCTATTTCATCACTTTCTAGATGCACGCAGCAAGGCAGGGTGATGGACATCTGACGAAGAGAAAACCAGCCATCAATCAGCAGCAGCTCCGACCCTCTCTGCTGGGGGGGGGGGGGCCTTGCGGATGGGGTGTGTTTTACTGGCGGCCACCCCTCCCTGCGCTCCCCCGCTTCTGATGTATTTGCCTGCGTTGCAGGGCCTAGACGGGCATGTTTTGGCACCAGATTGACGAACACGGGAACTCATGGATGTGTTCGGCTTTGTTCAGGGCGTTTTGCAGCGACGCCTTCACCCTTGGCTTTTCCGGCCGCTTTCTCCAATTGCTTTCCCATCCTTACCTATCGGTGGCACTTGTATACTTGCTGCGTTGCCTCGCACCCCTGCTTCGGAGGGGAAAGCGAAAAAGGGAGGAGACGAGGGAAAACAGCATCAGATCAGACGTGTACGTCTCTTTATTAGGCATTGGAGTCCGCAGTTCCATGCACTCGCTGCCTGTGACCCAAAGGCAAATTGATTGCAGGGGATTTTATTCCATTTTATTTTTTCTTTTCCTTTCTTGTGACTCGGATAGGTGACCTGACCTGACATGACCAACCAGCCCAGCCTGGCTCGACATGGCCCCGAACGAGCTTGTTGCTTGACTGGACCATGTTCATAGAGTAATACTGCGCGGTAGGTAAGGTGCCTTGCCTTGCTTCACTCCGCCCTTGGTGTCTGTTTTCCCACCCCTCCCTCCTTCCATCCATCCATCCATCCATTCATACGTATGTATGTACATACATACATCCATCCCACTCCCCCGATCTCCGCTTCTGGCTTTGCCTTGTCTTTGATGCCCCCAACCTTGAGATACAAAACGCACCGCCCATCCCCCTCTCTGTCCCGCAGCCTCTCTTTGCTTTTCCCTCCTCCTTCCGCTCAGAACTTTTCCAGTTTTGGCTTGTGGCCTGAAACCTCGACCTCATATACTTATCTCGGTTGAAATCTCAGCCTTTATCCTCCTCACCGTCAGTGCTGCTAGCACCCACCTTTTGTGAGTTACCAATTCGATAATAATTGTTTGAGGCCCCTTTCCTTTCCTTATTTTTTTTTTTTTTCCTTTTCTCTTTTCTTAGCCTCCGCTGCAAAGTTTTCGGAGTATAAGTTTTAGCATACAAAAAGGGGGAGGAATCGGAATCACCGGGAGAGTACATCATTACTTACACCTTCAGAACCGAGTCATCCGCTTCGACGGAACAAGACTGAGAAGCAAGTCTCCGGAATTAGCAGCACCGCCGAACCGTTTGAAGCCCCCCTCCCCACGCCGCCATTTTGACCGATTTTTACTTCGCTGCCTGTTAAGCAAAATAAAGAATTCAAAGGAATTTGGTCAGCGAGAGAGAGGCAGACACTTGGAAACATTTGAACTCTCTGGGCCAAAATCATCTCACGACGGCGCCACGGAGCTCACCTTACCCACCGCACATTTATACAGCACTTCTCCGCATAGTTCCCTCCTCAGCTGGGATCCTCCCCGGTCGCTCCGGGCTCCACCTCCCGAACTTTGTTCGAAACCACCGATTCATCCAGCACGGTCAGGGTCGGTCAGGGTCCGGTGGTTTTAAAGAAGCTGGGAGAGGGAAATCCTCAGATTGCAACTGCAGACAGAGAAAGTGGGCAGGGTGCCTGAAGCAAGGACGACCAACCAAAAAAGCTGGAGACTTCCAAGGGAGGGGCAATAAAGGAAACCGCAACCTGAGTAATTCAGGTTTGTTCATACCGCCTTAGGCAGGGCTTTTCAGGGGGGACCTTTTTGAAACTGGGAGGGGTTGGCAGTCAGGTAGGTTGACTGCCGCCCGCAGCCTGCTGCAGACCAACATGGAAAGAATGGACTATACGATGCAGCAGCCGGGCGAGGGCGTGCAGGCTCAGGGACAGGTGCAATCACAGGTGCAATCACAGGCGCCATCGCACGGCGGGTGTCCGTACTTCCGAGCAGAGCACGCCGGGCTACATCCATACCCCGCGGGGCATGCTCGTGTGCACCCACCGCCCTCGATGCTTCCTCATCCGATGCAGCAGTCGTATGCCTCCCCTGCTGCGTCCTCCAACCGCAATCCAGAACAACAGCAGCAGCAGCAGCAGCAGCAGCAGCAACAACAACAACAACACCAACACCAACACCAACAACCACCACCACCACCACCACAACAACAACAACAACAACAACAACAACAACAACCACAACAACAACAGCAGCAGCAGCAGCAGCAGCAGCATCAGCAACCACAACAACTACAACATCAACCTGGCACAAGCGTCTTCGAAAATACATTGTCCCCTCTCGGCCAGCCACAACCTCAGTGGAATCCCGGTCCTGTCTCTGACTTTTCCTGGTCTTCAGCGCCGACGTCACAGGCTCCCCGTTTGCACTCGCACTCGCACTCGCATTCCTTCTCGAGCCCTCATCCCCACCCTCACTCACACCCCCTCCCCAACGGCCACTCCCGTACACCATCTGGCTACTCAAACTTTCCCTCATTTGGGAGGCAGGCTGAGCCGTCGAGCCCGTTCTCGTCCTACAGCTTCAACGCCCCCAGCGCGCCCGCCAGCTCTTCTTTCCAACCGCATCCCGGCCCTCCAGGGCCTCCATCTGGGTATCTGGGTGGTTTGGGAACGCCACCGACGGTAGGTTTTCCTGCGCCGGGAACCTTTGCCCCGCCACAAAGGCTACCGGGGATCTCTGCAGCACCGATTGGCCACAGCCAAAGCCAGTCCCAAACTCAAAACCTCCGGCAGCCTTCCCAGGCCGCTGGAGTTCCCTCAGGCCCTAGAAGCATGAATTTTGATCGAGACTCATCCCAACAACCGCCCACATCTTTTTCTCGTAATCCCACCTCCCGCGCCTCACTCCTCGGCACCCGCGGCCCTCTTAGTCGAGGCGCCCTAGGCCGCAATTCTTCCAGCCGCTCTTCGTTCAACCGTCCCTCGTCGAATCGATCTCCCGCAAACCGCCTGTTTGCGATGTCGCAGGATCCCCGCCCAGAGTTGGGCGAGACAGTTGTGATTAGCTCTGGCGAATCCAGCCCAAGCAACTCACCGTCGACGCCTGCCCCGCCGGCTGCGACTCGTGTCGCTCCCACGAGCAACCCTCCTCCTGGTCAAACTCGAGATACCCTTGCACGAATTCTAGCGTCGACGGCAGCGGCAACGACAGCTGGATCATCGGGAAATGCGGACGGTTGGACATCGCTAGATGTTGTCGGAAGAATGGCCGGCCTCACTCGCGAGGCCCTGATAAGCCAGATTACCGCTGGGGGCATGCAGTCCGACGATAGTGAAGAAGACGACTACAATCTAGACGAAGAAGATGAGGAGGATGCGCTCCGATATATTCTAAACGCCGACGACGGGAATCTCCGTGGCTATCAGATGCTGAGGGGCCAACTGGACACGACCAAGCGAGTAGCCACCAAGAAAGCTCTGAGAGAGCTTCAGAGCGTTCAGATCAGTGATCTTCCCGAAAAAGAGCGAAGTAAGTTTTGTTCCGCGAACTCCCTCTCTCTCTACTTTGTTCTAAACTGACTGGCGGGGATAGCCTGCGTCATCTGCTACAACGATTTCGGAGTGGAGAGCCCCGAGGGCATCAACGAACAGCCTCTGCGACTTCCCCGGTGCAAACACGTCTTCGGAGACCATTGCATCAAGAAGTGGTTCAAGGAATCTGACAGCTGCCCCTACTGCCGCGATAAGCTTCCTTCGGAAATAGCAATTCCGTTCGGCGCTGCGGCAATGCACGACATGATTCGTCGAGAACGCAGAGCGACCATGGCGGCAAGGAATCAGTATGCGCAACGGTGGGTTTGCTGCGTCTGCGTATGTAATGACGAGTTCGGTTTGCTAATACGAGATCTTGCTCCTTTTAGTGCTTTGCATTACCCTCCGCGTGGCATGGGCGGTCCTTCCCAAGCAGCCCCGACCTCGTTCGAGCGTGGGACAGCGACGAATGCCTCACGTTCCGACAACAGCCCTCCGAGATCAGCATGGCCGCAGACGGGCGATCGACGCTCCCCTCCTTCCGAGGCCTCAGACAACAGCAGGAGGACTCGGCCTAGGCACGGCGATTCGGGCGTCTCGATTCCTGCTGGTGTACCCACCACTATTCCCATGCCTGGGTCAACGCAAGCTCGTGAGCGGGTAATTTACCCTGTCAACCCTTTGCGTTTTCATCAAGATATACCAGAAATGAGTGGCAACCGTCCGCTGACAAGACTGTATCCTTGGGAACAGCAGCCATCTGATGCTCCTCCGCCTGTGATGCCAGGTCTCGGCAATAACCTGCATATTTCTCCCCGACCATTTGATTACCTACCACAGGGTTCACTTGGTCCTATGCATCATGTGGTTCAGAATCATCGTGGCGCTGTCGGCAATACTCACCCGCAAAACTTCTTCTCGTCGCACTTTTCCAGCATCGCCACGCCCACAGGGCCAACACTCATTTCTGACCCGTATGACCACAGACGTGATCATCACACACAGGCTTCACCGTCATGGGCTCCTGTGGTAAACGGCAGCACGCGCGCCTCTCCTCACGCACCGTCAGTTGTTGAACCTAACGCGTCGGCCTGATGCTCTCGTGGAGGAGGTCTCGGGGGTTGCTCTAGTCATCAACAAACGAAGATTCAGGGAGAGAGGGATATCACCAGCAAAAAGCGTCCGAATTTGCGAACGCAGCTCCCCCATATTCCCTTTTACTTTTTCATGTTTCTGCATCAGCATTATAGATCCCCCCCTTTCGTCATACCCTTCATGAGTTTGTTTTTCGCGTATCTTCTTACGCAGCTCCCCTCTCACAAATTTTGATTTGTTTGTTTTTGTTGGCTTTAGGGGTTTACGATGGCGGATAGGTAGTCATTTCTGAAACGGTCAAACTGGCGTCAAGGTTTTTTTTTTTTTTTTTTTCTTCATTCAGCTGGGCGAGCGGGATCATCTAGTTTTCATTCTTCTTGACAACTGAGTTTTACATTTTTTTTTTTGGGATTGTGGGGGGCTCAGTTCAATGAAAATTTCTACATATTTGACCCCAGTCCAATGGACGGGTCTGCTGGAGTCCGGAGACCGATAGGCAGGACAACTCAAGGAACTCGAGGCTTTATAGAGTTCCACTCACTCATGAGGGTTGATGGAAACAAACAAACAAGTGTGAAGGAGACGAAAGTATGACGAAGGCAGCGTCCCATTAAACTTGAGAAAGACGAACGGTTTTTGGGGGAAGGAAGGAGAGAGTAGGAAAGAAGAGAAAAGCAAGGGAGGGAAGCGGCTTTGCAAAGATGCTTACGACCAACATGAAATATGGAGTCTTGTTCTTTTTCTTTTTGTTTTGAAATTTCAGATCAAGAAATTCTGAAATCACATCTCTCCTTTTTTTGCTGACGTTCTTGTCTGTCTGTCTTTTTTCTGCTTTACGATTTTGATTTTTGTTGTTTTGACACCGACCGCACCTTTATTTGAGTGAAGAAGAATGAAAAAACAAGTAACCCAAGATTTTAAACGAGGAAATGACCAGTCAGTGGCATGAAGAATTAAAACCCTTGAACCTGTTTCTGTCCTTTTTTTTTTTTTTTCCTTTTTTTCTCTCTCTTTCTCTCTCTTTGTCGTCGACTTTTGATTTATTTCTCTGTTATTATTTAGTCTGGTTTTGCCTTGATATGAGAATAAATAAAATTTTTGGTCTTTCTTGGACCTAATTAAAATGCAACCCCCCCCTCCCCCTTCCCCTCTCTGGGTTGGCATTGGACTATTGATATTTTTTTTTCTAGACAATTTGGAGATAAAATGAGCTTTTGTTTGAAGGTTAAGATAAGGAGGGAAATTCCCCCCCGCCCCCCCCCCCCCGCCCCCTTTCTTGAAATCCAGTAGTATGTATCATAGGGGAGAAAATAAATGGAGCGGCGGGGAGGGGGGAGGGGGAGGGGTAAATAGAGGGCTCACTTGATATCATGAATTTTATTAGATAGAATCTGTTAGTAATATGTATGTATATACATGAACGGAAAAGTATATTGACACACACACACACACACACACATATATATATATATATATATATATACATACACACACGCACAGGCGTATTCATGACCTTCAAATCAATAATGTATGTATGTATGCATGTATTTGGTGAGTGACTTGAAGATATTGTACTAAAGAAACAATTTTATGTCAAGAAAAATAAAATAAAAATGACTGCCTGCCTTGTGAAGAAGGTTCTGTAGGTAGGTAGGTAGGTAGGTAAGTAGGTAGGAAAGCCAAGAATTATACATGTAACTAACAAATGAAAATGTATATATATATAAATATATATATATACTCTTTCGATTCACGATATCCCCCACAATAGGTAATAAAACAGATCCCAAAATCCAAAAACAAACACACAAAAAATAATACATCACGAATACGCCTGCCATGCTTTATTTGAGATTTTGAAACAAGGATGAAACCAGGAAAAAGGAAAACGAAAAAAAAAAAAAAAACATAAAGAGTTGTCAATTTATAACTTGGAGTGCCTCATTTCCCTCTTTCGTTCCGGACCATCTCTTGCGACTCCTTGGACCAGCTCCCAGGCGTACTCAGCTAACGGATTCCTCGCGGCGCCGTACCTTCTTGCCTGCTCACTGCTCGCCTGCTTAACAGCCTGCCTCGCTGCAATGCCCTGGCAGATGGCTGATAACCTAAAGATGTTGAAGGCCTGCGCCCACTGCATCTCGCGGGCTTTTTCTCTGTGAGAAGGGTCATGCGGCAGAGAAAGCTCGAGAGAGGATTGAGAGTTGTCCTTCTTGGCCGGAGGCTCGACGACGCTAAAGTATAGATCGATAATGTCGTCTGGAGCCGGGAGGCCGCGAGTTTTCTTGGGCAGAAAGCCGGGGTGCACATTTACCGACCGAGATGGGTCCAGACGGGCTGTGAAGTAAGGTGTCAAGAGGTTGGAGATATCAGACAGAGGATGACCGATGGTGGACATCTCCCAGCTACATCCGACGAGAAGGAAAAGAAAAAAAAAAGTTAGCCACATGCAATTCTTATAGGAACAAGGATGCGGATGGGGTGGGTGGGGTTCACGCACTCTAAAATTCCAATCACTCTGGGCTCCGTTTTATGAAAGACAAGGTTGTCAATCTTGAAGTCGCCATGGATCAGAGTGCCCTTGTCGGCGGGCTGCTGGCTCTCGTCGCCAAAAAAGTCCATGAGCTCCTCAAAGTACGGAAGCGGGCCGACGGGCTCATAGGTTTCCAAATCCTCCACCGCAGCCTGGGCGTTGCAGATGCCGCGCCACGTGTCGACCTGACGGCTGTAGAATCCCGTGCTCTTGCCGAAGTCCTGGAGCCCGACAGACTTGGGGTTGACGCGATGAAGCTTGGCGAGGGTGCGCACGGCGTCGGCCCATATGGCGCGACGATGGTCCGGGAGGACGTTGGGGATGATGGGGTCCTCAAAGATGCGGCCGTCGAGAAACTCCATGATGTAGAAGGGGGTGCCGATGACTTCTGGATCCTCGCACAGGCAGTAGGCCCTCGGAACGGGAACGTCGGTGGATGCCAGGGCCGAGATGATGCGGTACTCGCGCTCAACCTTGTGGGCCGTCTTGGAGACCAGCTTTCCGGGAGGCTTCTTTCGGAGCACATAGCGCTTGCCCTCGGGCGTGGTCAATTGATAGGTCGGGTTGGACTGACCAAAGCCAAACTGCGGATGGTGAGCTGTGTGGTGGTGATTAGATGGGAGGTTGCCGTCGCGACGACCTACCTGTCTGACGTCCAAGGGCGTCTCAATCTCGGGCACGTTGTAGTTGAGCCACTTCTCCAGCGACCCAACATTAAAGGGCTGGCGCACTCTTCCGGCCATGGTGTGCGTGCGCGCAAGCCGATTTCCCGATGGTTGATTGCGGTTGTTGTTGTTGATGTGGTCGTTGTTGTTGTTGTTGTTATTTGTTGATGATTGATTGGGGTGCCGCCGCCAGCCTCCTCAGCTCAGGTCGTCTGGAATCCCCGCCACCGCTATTTAGGATTGGTGTCGTTCTAGCTTGCTGAGCTCCTTTCCAACCCCAGCGCAACCAATAACCGGATCTGTCCTGACGCCAATAACACAATTTACGATATGAAGCTAAAACACCAGATTGCGCATCTTAAGCCTTGCAGAAGTCACATCATCCCTCGTCTTTATTTTATTCCTGCACAAAAGGCCGAGGTGGAGGAGCTGAGGTGACGAGCCGAGGTTGCATTTGTGGAGCAAAGCTGGTTGACGTCCCGGTAGCCCATATCCGTTGCCGCACCACCCCGCATGAGGACATTGTGCCAATCCCTTGTGATTGATGAGAAAGAAGTGGTCTGCGGAAAATAACAAATCAAGATGATGAGAAAATTTCAGTATTGCTGCATAACAGCCATCAAAGGTTTCTTTGGTACTCACAACCCCCAGAAATCCACCCGAATTTGTGGAGAAATTGTTAAAAACCCATTTCAATCTGGATGCCGACAATCAGTTCCAAGTGCATCTTTGTCAATGCTATGTAATACAATATTGAAGATGTATTGAAGATATATATTGCGACTAACCAAGGCCTAGCCTGCTAGGAAGAGGGAAGAAAAAAAAAGTGACAAAAATATGAATCGAACTCTGGATGTCCAGAAGGGTTGTGCCAAAGATTGGGAAATGGAGTATTTGAGGCCAACTCACGGTCACATCCGGTAAAAGGCAGGAAATGAGTGCGAAATTGAGCTGGCCTACTCCGACAAACTCCTGCAGAATTGTCCCTTATAAACCCACAACCAACCTTACTAACAGCAGATGCACAGTACCTATGGTTGGGCCTTATCGTTTTATCAAGCAAGAGCTTCCCACCTTAAAGGTGCATTTGATCATCCCCCAATATCATTAGCATTCACCAACCCACCACACCTTCAAAATCCTTTTGGGTGTCCATCCATCAATTGTCTCTTTTTTTCCAAAAATAAAAATAAATAAAAAATCCCTTTACACCCAACAAAAATGACTTCTTGATTTCTCTGTTTTGTTTTTACCTCTCTCTTTCCTCTTTTTCCAAACCCGCACAGTTGCGAGTCGGGCCGCCCCTCCAAAACAAGATCTCCAGAAAAATATTCTGATTAAATGCTGCTGCATCTCAAATCCCTTCCCCGACTCCTCCGTCTCCCACACGGCCGCCGAGCCCGCCGCCGCCGGATCATGACGCTGCTCCTCCTCCTCCTCATCCTGCTCCTCGTCTTCATCCCGCTCTATGCAGTCTACAAACCTCCCTCCCCGCTGATCCGCTATCTCTCCCACCGCTGGACCGACGTCCTCTTCCGGATCTGGCTTCCCCCCTCGAGGAAGCTCGTAGCCTTGACAATCGACGATGCGCCCTCGGATCACACTCGCGAGATCCTGAGCGCCCTGGCGACGGGAGGCGCGCACGCCACGTTCTTCGTCATCGGGTCCCAGGTGGCCGGGAGGGAGGAAATACTCCGCGAGATAGTCCGGGCGGGCCACGAGCTCGCCAACCACGGGATGCGGGACGAGCCTGCAAGGGACCTGAGCGTCGAGGAACTCGAATCGCAGATCAACAAAGTCCAAGCCATGATCGAGGCCGCCTACGAGGCCGAGGGGAAGGAGCCGCCGTCGCGCGAGGGGAGGAGGGGCAGGAGATATTACAGGCCGGGGAGCGGCTTCTTCAGCGATCGAATCAGGGGACTGTTGAATAAAATGGGCTACAGGTTGGTGCTGGGGAGCATTTACCCGCACGACGCGCAGATTGGGTACGCCTGGGTCAACGCGAGGCACATACTGAGCATGCTGAGCCCCGGAGGCATCATTATTTGCCACGACAGGAGGTCGTGGACCGAGCCGATGCTGCAGAGAGTGCTACCCGAGCTGAAGCGGAGGGGGTACCGGGCCGTAACATTGTCGACGCTGTTGAACGAGGCTACGGGCTGAAAGCGGGCGGTATCCTGTTGTAGGATTTAATCAGAACGAGAAACCCCAAGCCATGTCGGTACTTAACTCTTGGGGGGGGGGGGATTTTGTGCCGATCTAAGTCTCATTGACCGCAATCGCAATGCGAGTTCTTCTGTTTTGGGACAGTATGAACAGAAGGGGCCTCTCAACGAATTGGTTAGCAGGTTTATCATCACCTATGACAGGTCAAGGCGACAATCCACGCAACAATCGCAGTGTCGAACGCTAGCGGTCACTCTAAGCAAGGTCTAGCAGGGAACAATCTAGCAATGACTTGGAGAGGCTCAGCGATTTGGGATGACGGACTCAGCAGGCAGAGTCTGGTGCTCGGTAACAGGGAAAGGGATGACCAGTATCTTTCAGACGGACCATGCTTAACCCAGCACCGAGCGCCCCAGATCAGATCATCGAGGATAATGTCACCAAGCCAGAATTTTTCCACGAAAAATAAAAAAGAACTTTTTACAAAAATTTAGACCCCGGAATCGAGTTCGAACTCTTCGAAGGGGTGGAACTCTACAATAAAAAATGAGGCAAAGAAGCACTATTGAAGTCACAAACAGCCAACCCATTATTCCGCAACTTTTTATCTCGATGCAAACCCGCCCGTGTCGCTACATCTGTTGTTGAGGTATTGTCACCACTTATCCGGGAAAGCAGACTTTCTGGAAATGCCCGTCTGTGGTGATGATTCCCAAGCCTCCGAGATCTGTACTGGTAATAATTCCAGGCGGCATTCCCGTTTGGAATTGCGGGTCGACATATATTTCGTTACCACACCCAGGCCAGGAACCAGACAATTCCGTCGCTTGGCCCGGCAAATCCTCCATGGGGTATTTTGCGGTTGTCATGGGTTTCATTCCACCCATGACCATGTCGATTCCAATTGTCGATTCCGTGCATGGTGTCGGGTGCATCTCGTGCGTAAGGCTTATACTTAATGTTAAGCTCGTGTCCTCTGTTAGGTTCACGGCTGCAAGTGGCGTCCATGCGTCATCATCGGCTTCAGGCCACTCATACCCGGCTAGGCTCTCCGGAGACGTGCTCACGGTTGCCAAGTCGAAGGCGGGTGGCGGAAGGAACTCGTGAGGATTGCGGTCGGGAACGTAGGCCATGCCCATGTTGCTCATGGCCTCATGAATAGGAAATGTGCGAGAGGGACGTCGAGCTGGCAGTGATGCTGGAAAGTCGGCTACCTGACTGGTCGTCCATACTATGGGACTGGATATCTTGCTGGCATGGGTAGACTTCGGAATGTACGGGTTACGAATATACCTATTCTCAAGGCGTGGGAGAATCGGTCTGAACGCAGTTCGCTGGCGCTGCATCTGAATTCCAAACGGATCCGAGTTTGGGTTGGTGCCGGTCGCGGAGAGATGCGAGGAGTTTTCTCCAACGGCAGCATAAGGTCCCCGTGCCATATCGGGATGCCACTCCACTGCCCAGCTGTGCCTTGGAACTCTGGGGGGCGGCCTGGCTGTCGGATCAGGGGGGGGACCGACTGTTCTTTTCCCCAGTCTGTAACGCTCGATGTCGCTCAAGTCATCCAGGTTGAGCTGCTGGATGGCTCGTGCCCTGTAGTACTTGAACAACGTTTCCCAGTCGCGTCGCACCTCTATAATTCCTGTCAGCCATTTTTGTGTTTTCTTGGGGGGCTAGTCAATTGTTTATTACGTACCAGCGAAGAACCTTGTTTTCAGGTCCGCGTGCTCGGCTGACAATAGCTCAAAAACGACGCCCCAGTGCGGGTCCTCGCCCCAGAGGGGCCACGCAGGTCTCGTGAGTCTCTTTAGATTGCGGCAGTATTGGCTGACCACGCGGCCCCGAATGCTCTCGCATACTCTGTAGGATACGCCCTCGGAAATGACGTCCCTCAGGATTGCGGAAGGGAAGAACCGGCCGATGTAGGCAATGCAGAGGACGTCAAGAGATGCCGGACGAGGTCTCTGGTCCTGGGTATTATTATATCGTAACTGCAATGCGAGTATCCAGTCATGATTATCGGCAAGTTTTTTGTGGCGCTGCGCCATCCGCTCAACCAGGTGGAAAAGGGCTTCCTCCCTTGGTGCGTCCTTCAAGTATCCGAGGCCGTGATGACTCAGGAGCCGTCCTAGCTCGTCAGGATTGACGTCGTTGGGCATTTCGATCTGCTCTGTACCCTAACAGGTGTTGGAAAAGTGTGTTTCTTGGTGTTTTTCCTAGAAGAAGAAAAAAGGGGCCGACGCGAACCAGTAGAAACATCCGCATCTTGTAGGAATCTAGCAGGGCATGGCGAGGCCGGTAGTATACCGTATCAAGGTGCTCATGTCACTGTGCGGTGATGACGTTGCACCACGATTATGGGCAATCTCACAGTTTCCAGCGATTCTTCACCCGCGATTCGAGAGGAAAAAAATATGGGAATAGGTGGGTGACCTGTCACATTTTGACATCAGGCGGCGTCGTCCATCTCAGTTGAAATGTCGGGGTCGACCCGAGGTCGCAGTGGTGAAAAGCAAGGTTTAACAGAAACAGAAACAGATGAATGCATCAATAGTTTCCTTTTTCTTTGCTTTTTTCCTTTTTTTTTTTTTTTTTTTTTTTCCTTCTTGGTTGTCTCGGGATCCCTCTGTCCCGAAGTGTGTGGGGGGGGTTTCGCTATCCGTACCCGGGTTCAGTCTCCAAACCTAGCACGGACAACCAAGGGATTGGAGCAAGCGGGACAAGCTGCAACCTGATAGGGGTTTCTCCGGGTACTCGAGCATTCCCAGAGGAGTGGGTTTGCATGTGGGGGGTAGATGATATCTAGTACCTGGAGATGCAACCACCGTGATCCCTTACACACCAACTCGCCAACAACAACACCCCTATCTTAAGCTTTTACTTTTGTTCCTCATCCCAGCCAATTATGTGGAGTGGGCTGATATCTACGTCAACCCCGAACCGCAGTTGCGGATAACAGATCTGGTACGACCACGGTTCCTTCACGTCCGTTCCGTGTGACACGATTCAGCGGCTTTCCCAAACCCTCGCCCGGGTCTGGACCTCTGCCAGTTCTTCGTCCGGGTAGCTGGCACCGGAAGCCGTCCCCGGCACGTCATATCTGCGGTCTACCAATTGTGAAGGCGCAGCTGCTTGGCACAAACGGCCTGGTGCGTTTGTTCCGCTGTCAAGAGCCCAAGCTTGAGCCCGCGGTCACCAGCGAATCATTGCTCTGGTGCGCCGAGCTGACTTACATGCATATGCAGAGTGTTGACGCCTTGAATGATTTGTTGGCACGCAACAAATAGCCCGAAGCGTCTGCCTCTTTGCCAGAATCAGGAAGGATCAGCTGCCAATGAGATTAAGAGACGTCAGAGACATAACTAATGGAAGGGAGGGGGAAGGGCGAAAGAGGAGGGGGGAGGGGGGAAGGAACATCAAGATTTGTTCCTAAAGAAGGTGTCGCCAATTATCCACCAGCTTCAGAGCATACATGGAAAACAAAAAATCGACACAAGTGTTCAACATTCGAAATTGCTGACCTCAGCCTGAAAAGGCATCGGTTGTCCGGGAAACTCAGGGGTAAAAAAGGGAAGAGAAAGTAAACATGAAACCGCAACGCCCAATTCGCGCACCGCTTCCATGCTTTTGCCGCCATTTCGAGCAGAAGAAATTATTATTTCCCCCTCCACCCCCTTCATCGGTTGCGGGGAATCAGCGCCACAAGGGGAAAGTTGGTTACATGTGTAATTAATTCCTATGTGAAAGTGAGCCCTCGCTGCCCGCCGGAAAAGATTTGGTTGTGGGGGGAGGGGGGGGAGGGGGGCGGATAAAGATGATCTGCGTCCCCAATAACACGGGAAGGGTGTGGGTGTGGTGAGTAGGTATCTGAGTTCGACTTGTCGGTCACGAAGACTCTTTTCTTGGACTTTCACACTCTAACTGAGGTCGGGAGCCAGAGCCTAAGACCATCAGCTCGCGTCCACAAGCGAATCATGACTACCTATGTTTCTCACTGGGAGGGGGAGATAGAGTGCTCCGGTTCCCATAGTCAACTGTAGTTGTCGCAGCTGCTAGTTAGGTTTTGATGCTTAATAAAGGCAAAGGATGGATATGATTCTACCTAATTTTTTGGGGGGGGTTTTTTTTATTTTGGTTTTTATTTTTTTTATTTTTTATTTTTTTTATTTTTTTTTCAAATAAAACCTTTCCTCTCACACTGGGAAGGGATTCCATTTTCTTCGTTCCCTCATTTTGAACACCGCACTGATAAGCCATAAAGATTGTGGATGATATATTTATCTGCAGATTATTTTTATTTCAATAATCATTTTAGTTAGAGGTATGAAAGAAAATACAAACTATCTATCTAATCGTTTTGAAATATGAAACGAATTTTTTTTCTTTTCTTTTTCGTTAATAATTATAGTCAGGACATTGTTACCCGTCTGTTTCTATTTTCTTGTTAAGGATATATAACCAGATAATAAACCCTTTGCCAAGCAAAGTCGATTTTATAAAAGTGGATTTTGATTTTTGCCTCTGGTGTTTTTTGTAGGTACGTATTATCTAATAATTAGTATTAGGAAGTTTTTCTTGACGCCCTTAAAATGACGATTTGAGGAGTATTAT
Source organism: Cladorrhinum samala (assembly GCA_033576145.1). Classification (NCBI taxonomy): domain Eukaryota; kingdom Fungi; phylum Ascomycota; class Sordariomycetes; order Sordariales; family Podosporaceae; genus Cladorrhinum; species Cladorrhinum samala. The sequence continues at coordinate 46,647 of MU865046.1, read as the reverse complement.
GATGACGATGGAACCCCTCCTCCCGCCCTTCCCCGCGCCGATGTCCCAAAAAAAAAATTAAAAAAAAAATTGGTTCACCAACAAGATTCGACAAATAAGTATGTAAAAGAAAATAGATACACTGATATGTTGTGGGGATTAAATCATCCTCTGTATATATATAGAGAGGAGAAGAAAAAAAAAAAAAAAAGAGAGGTAAACAGTAAGGAAGGAGGGACGCAAATAAATAATATTTTTTACTTTTTATTTTTAAACCCAAGTGAATTTTCACAACATACACACACACACACACACACACACACACACACACACACACACACACACACGTCCACACACACGCACACATAACAACATCGACAAATTCCAACAATGAGCTCAGACAAGAAAGCAATCCTCGAAGGGCCCAACAAGCTCAAGGGGGCCTTCGAAAAGGAGCTCTCCCTGGCTTCCCTCTCGGTCCACGCCGACGACTACATCAACAACCACCAGGCCGTGGCGCCGCCGATGCACGTCTCCACCACCTTCCGGTACTCTGACGACCCGGACAAGCTGGTGGCCTGGGAGAACCTCAACCCCAACGCGCCGTACGACTCGCACGTCTACTCGCGCGACAGCGCGCCCAACACGACCAGGTTCGAGGCCGTGCTCTCGTCCGTCATCGGCGCCCCCTGCGTGACGTACGCCTCCGGGCTGGCCGCCTTCCACGCCATGATTGTGTTTCTCAACCCGAGGCGCGTGGCCATCGGCGACGGCTACCACGGCTGCCACGGCGTCCTCAAGATCATGAGCAAGCTCAACGGGCTCGAGCAGCTCGAGCTCGAGGACGAGGCCGACCTCGCCAAGCTCCGGCCGGGCGACGTGATCCACGTCGAGACCCCGCTGAACCCCACGGGCGAGGCGAGGGACCTGGAGAGGTACAGGAGGATCGCCGACGAAAAGGGGTGCTACCTCACCGTCGACGCGACTTTTGCCCCGCCGCCACTCATGGATCCCTTCAGGTTCGGCGTCGACGTCGTCATGCACAGTGCGACAAAGTACTTTGGCGGCCACAGCGACATGCTCTCGGGGGTCCTGGCGGTCCGGCCCGATCGCGCCTGGGGCGAGGGCGAGGGCGAGGGTGGAAAGCCCGCAGAAGGGGGGTGGATCCACGAGCTCAAGGAGGAGAGGCTTCACCTGGGGGGCGTGATGGGTAACATGGAAGGGTGGCTCGGCGTCCGCTCGCTCCGGACGCTCGAGCTGCGCGTCAGGCGGCAGAGCGAGTCGGCCCAGGCACTGGTTGATTTCTTCGCCGCCGAAAAGTCAAAGGGAGGAGACGGCCTGGTGGCGGATCTCGTCTTCAAGATTCAGCACGCTTCGCAGCAGGCCGAGGCCCGAGACGCAAACTCGTGGCTGCGGAGGCAGATGCCCAACGGGTTCGGCCCGGTGTTTTCGATTTGGCTAAAGACCGAGGAGCACGCCAGGCGGCTGCCCAGCAAGCTGCACCTGTTCCACCACGCCACCAGCCTCGGCGGCGTCGAGAGCCTGATCGAGTGGAGGGCCATGACCGACCCGAAAATCGACAGGAGGCTGCTGCGGGTGAGCATCGGCGTCGAAGGGTGGGAGGATCTCAGGGACGATTTGCTGCAGGGCTTGCAGGCTCTCAAGGAAGAGTTGGGTAACTAGGAAAGGTGGATGGCGGAATGTAGGGTTAACCTTTCAATGAATGTTCTCAAAATTACCCATAGAAAAAAAAAGACAGAAATAGACAGCTTCTCGGAACTTTTTGTGTGAAAAGCATCAATAAGATCAAATATGAATAGATGGGATAGAATGTCACATTTACTAGATTACTTTGCGTGGTGAAAGTCTCAAGAGTTTGCTGCCCAAAAAAAATTGTCCCTCTATATATTCATATACTCATTACAATTCATCATTATGATTATTACCAATATCCCCACCCCCTTCCAACTCCTTCTCAGTCCATGGCGCTTATATATATATATATATATATATATGTGTGTGTGTGTGTGTGTGTGTGTGTGTTCTCTCGTTCCCTTTCAAGCAAATGCCACCTCTCCCACTTTCAACCCATATCAAAGGTCGGCCAATTCAAATATGCAAATAGCCAGGTAGAATCTCACCTAGCCCCTCACCTAGCCACTCCCCTCGCTTGGTCGTAATCATTCTAAACCTCAACCTCAACCGTCCTCTTTTCTGCCGGCTTACTGACGGCACCCAACTCCTGCGCCAGCCCGCTCTCAACAACAGCCTTCTTCCGCCCGGGAACGAATCCCCACCCGCTCTCGCTCTCGCCTCCTCCTTCGTGATGTCCAAGCCTAGAAAAGAATCCTCCCTTCTTCTTTTGCTGCTGCTGCTGCTGCTGTTGAGAAGAAGTTTCCTGCTTATCGTCACCCAGGACCACGTCCTCGAACCTGTCCGACTGGTTTCCTGCCTCCTCGGAGTCTTCGGGGAAAAACACGGCTGGCTTGCGAGCTTTGAATGACCGAGACATGTATTGATGACGGGAGGAATCGAGTGATTGGCGAGAATAAGTGTCCGAGGTTATTTGTACTGGAGACTTTGCGGAGATGTCCTTTTATTTCGGGGCGAGGAGAGTTAGTTCCATCGTTCGGGCGGGGGACAAAGAAAATTACATACAAATGATCGCCTATAAGAATCAAATGACTCTCTGGAAATGGGAAAATGCTCAATATCTCCCGAGACAATGCTGCTCTTGTCGCTGGATTGGCGCGAGAGGTATCGCTTTGGCCATGTTGCTTTTTCTTCGATTGGTGATGGCTAAAAAAAAATACCAACTGTTAGAATTGAATCCAGCACAGTAACAAATTGATGTGTTTTGAAACATACTGGTAAATATATGCCGCTATCGTTGACAACTTTTTTTTTTAAAAAAAAAAAAATAAAGTCAGCAGACATTCTCAGGTAATGCGATCGTAACTCCCTGGTTTTGCGGCCAAGGGGGTACCAAAAGTTTATCAGGGGTTGAGGGGGTTCTTCGTTGTGTACTGTAATCATACTGTACATACCACTCATCTTGTATTCCCCAGTGTCCTGGCTCTTCCTGCCACTGCGGATGCTCCACGCCGATGACAATGATGCCTTCGATCCGACAGTATCTGCTCTCTCGAATCCCGCATGCGCAGGGTCTTCGCGCTGCGCTGAGCCGGGCCGGGAGTTGTTGCTGGTGTTGGTCTCATCCTGCTGCTGGGCCTGAACCTGGGCAGGACCTGGGCGGCGCGCAAAGGGGTTGCGAATCGGCATGGTTGAGATAAGTGATGAGAACAAAGAACTGCGCCCAGCGTATAAGTGATGAAAATTCCAAAATCTAGTCCCCTTATTTGAATTCTCTAAAATATTTGGGGGGGGAGGGGTTATTATTTTTTTCCCTTTTTTTTTTTTTTCCTTTTAATTACTTTGAAAAAGGAGAGATTGGAATATCGGTCAACCCAAGGAGCTAGGATACCGCTGCTTAAGTCTAGAAGCGGAGATTCGCGCAGGGACAAAAGACTAAAGAAGTTTCCAGCGGGTCTTTCCTAACGAGACCGTTTTGTATCGCAAAAAGGAATTGGTCGTTTCAAATGGTCAGTCAGATGAGGGAAAATGCTCAGAGAGGGGGGGGGGGGATGCAGATAAAAACCAAAGTGGCTAACAGCAGCAGATCACACGCAACAAATAATTATCATTCAAGTATCCCAAGGGATGGGTCTGGGCTGATCGGTACCTTGTCAGCAACATTTGACCTGACTTCCCCTCTTCTCCCCAGGGCTGGAAGGTGACACTGATAAGTAGCCAAGTATGGACAAGAAAAAAAAAATTACCCCTCCACCCTTCTCCAAAATTGTTCCCGTTACTAGTGGAAGTTCTGCTCTGCCTTGATTTCATTGCATTTTCGGGCGGTGCTGGACGCAGACGGCGCAGCGCCGCCAAGGGGTGCCGTCTTCCCGAAGCGCTAGAAGGAACACCGCGGAGCGAGGACGTGCCCGGCAGCCCGGCCTTCGGGGCCAAGGATCGACAGAATGCAACACTTTCCAGCATCATCATCATCGCCATGCGTCGCCTCCGCTCCTCACCACATGGAGTTTCCACGGGAAAGCCGACGAACATGACGTGCTTGCTGTTCCAAGGGTAATTTTGCAAATTGCAAACATCTTTCTGTGTCTTTTAGGAATCGCAGGAAAAAAGGAATCCTCGGCCGGCTGTGAGATTCCAATCCTCCTAGCTGCTTTGTAGATGAGGCAGTGCTATGCTGGCCATGATTGGATACAACAATCCTGACTTGTTCCCGCTTGACTTCTCAATTGGAGGTCCATTTTTGTTACCATGTCAGGTGCGCGAGTCGGTTGCTAGATGATTCGCCACATCAATTAAGGGTTCATGCAGCCAAATTGATCAATAAGATGCTTCGCTTGTCGCACTGATCGAAAGGTCCCCCCTCTGACAAGATACCGTCCGTCAACGAGATGGTAAAGATCGCGCAGCCATGTGCTACCGTACTCCATCAATATCGAAAGATGCCTGACATGACGCATATCTGTTGCATCAGGAACGGAGCCCTTCCACAGCCCCAGCTGCCGGTTAAACTAAATCACCATCACACTTTAGAGAGAGACCAAGACAGTAAAAAACTGCGCTGCATCTTAGTAAGCATGACATTGTCGAAATCGTTGAATCAGATTATTCGGCCCTAAGATCGGCCAACCGCAACGGTCATTCAAAACGTTCGCCCTCAATACAATTCGAAGCACCTGAGTCTTGGCTTCTTGTTGTTCCAACCCGAATCCTTCTAAGGGTACCTGCTTTTTAGTCCGAATCACTCTCCTCACTGGGGGAAAAACCCCTAAACTCCTCCTCGGAAGACTCGTCCAATGGTCGGACGCCAGACCCCTCTCCATTCTCTCCCTCGTCGTCCTCGGGATCGTCATCTTGTTCCTCAATCTCGAACATGGCACTGACGTCCCACCGGTCACCCTGGGCGCTTTGGCTCACATACTTGACAAAGCGGAGTGCGCCGCTGTCGCGCAGAACAATCGACATTTTGTTCCACGATGCAGCCTGGAAGAAGAGGATATTGTCATCGTCGTCGCTGGCTTTGTAGACGGCGGCGTCCTCATTGCTATCATCATCGCCAGCCATGTAGACTTCGTGACCGCCCACTTCCTTTTCCTCCTCTTCGGCCTCGACCTCCTTATCAACGCCCTTCTTCTTGCCCTTGCTCTTTTCGTCACGACCATTTGTTTTGCTCTTCTTTTCTTTGCCCTTTCCATTCGCTGCGCCCTTCTTACCCTTCTTACCCTTTGGCTCCTCAACTTCAGATTCCTCTTCGTCTTCCTCCTCGTCGTCATCATCATCATCATCTTCCTGAAGATCGCCCCAACCACCTGTAGGTGTGAGACCAATGTTGACTTCGAGCCTCGGCTTGCCGTCGTGTCCTGTAGCCAGTGTATAGTCCTTACCGCGGCGGAATCGCCGGACGAGCAAGTCATGACTCTCCACGATGGAGCGGGTTGCCATTTGTAACCACAAACGGAACTGCCTTGATGGTAGAAAAACCTCAATCAGTTCCTTGAGGGGTGACTCTTCGGCATTAGGCTGACCAGGCTGGAGGTAGAGGTAACGGTGCTTGTGGGGTGGGCGGGCGACCTTCCAAGCTCCCTTCTCGATTTCGTCGCTGCTTTCCGGGACTGGCTTGGCCTCTTGGGCTTCGACGTACTTGCGGACCTTCTCGGCGAATACGGGGTGAAGGATATCGGTTAGGGTAATGCTGAATTCCTCCTCGAAATGATCGGCAATGCGGTCGAGGGTATCGGGAGTAAGGTATGTGGGAGCGATGTACTTGAGGAGGAAATCTAAATCAGCTTCGTCCAGAGGGGCGTCTGCGTCCTTGTCGTCATTGTCGTCCTTCTCCACCAGGATAGGATTTGCCTGAGGACGGTCGTGCTGGTCGGGGTTACCCTGCAGCTGCATAAGACCACTCTTTTGGGCAGCCTTTTCCTCAGCACCCTTGACGTAGCCATCCTCGCCAATCTGAGGAATGTGGAACCACCCGCTGATTGCCATGCGGATACGCCCGCCATTCTTCTCAAGCTCCTCCTTGGAAGCGGCATGGTACACCTCCTCTACATCGTGGAACGACTCTCCCGGTTGAACCGCAAAGAACGAGAGCTGGTTCCAGGCCGGCGGGATGACCTTGACGAAATCTGGAAGAGGCGTCTTGGCAACCTCTCCATCCTTACCCTCGCGATCCACGACGGGGAAGAGGCGCAGAGCACCACCCCATTCCGGCTGCCAGGGTGTGTCGGGATCGGTCAGGTACAGGATGTAGCTGACTTTGCGAGAGCCAATGACGTCGTCGTGGCACAGTAGGAAGCAGCCCGGGGTGTAGACGTTGATGGCCATGTCGGTCTTGCGCCCGCTCAGGGGGCCGCAGCCGGTGATGTGCGAGACATAGTCGCGGAATGTCTGCGAGTAGATGGCGTCGCGAAGGGCGAGGAGGGAAGGGAGCTTGGCGAGAGCTTTGTCGTCGAGGCCGTCGAGGTTCGCAAGGTCGCCGCTCTGGTGAATCTTGTAGATGTCTGTCTCCTTGGGGGTGAAGTGGACGTTCTCCTTGACCTCTTCGCGGACCCTGCGCAGAAGAGCGTCGTCGACCAGGCCCGAGATGACGCTGTGTTTGTAGGGGGCAGACGAGGCGTATTCCGACGTGTATTTGTCGAGCACTTGCTTGTCGAACAAGCCCTTGCGGAATCGGGCTTTGGCTTCATCGGCGCTGAGAGCTATGGTGGGGTCAGAATGTTTGGAGCCTATCGCATTGCGGATATGCCAGTGAGCGTACTGTTTTTGGACCGCTTCTTGATCGGCTTCTTGCCGTCCGCGGGACCAGCTGCTTTTCTCTTCATCTTGGGGCCCCAATTGGGTTTGTTGTACAAAAATCAGAGCGTGTTAAAGGGTGTACAATGCAGGAGAGAAAAAGGCAGTTTTGGAAATGGCCTGATATCAAAACATAAAATATCCCACTGTGAAAGTATCGGGTGGGTCCAGAATTTTTTTAAAAAATGCCCCGCTAAAGATCGCACGACAAAGAAGCATGGGCCACCTTGCTTACCCCAACCAAGTTACCCACTGCACCTCCCCACCTCAATTCTTGCAGACATCTGCATGATGACCGAACCGCCTTCCAGTATAAGAGTTATGCCATATGCGCCCGGAGCACTTTTGCTTGTTTACGGCGCTTCCTCTTAACATGGAGGTGCCGCAACGCCGTTGGACCTTTCTTCTGCATAAATAATAGCATCATGAAGATCTCGGGCTTAAAGAAGTCGGTCGATACTGGCGCCTGTGTGCCGTCCGCACATTTCTTGGTCCCTTGACACAGCTCGTCGTGCGATCGAGCTGACTTTGGTTGCAGGGGGCAACATTGATAGGTTGTTTGTTATCTACCTACTTGTAAAGGTCAAGTTCTAAATATTTGATCCACCCCCGCTGAAAGGTTCCATATTACCAATCGAGAAACCATTTGCAGGATCACTAAACGGTAGCATTTTGGAGACCGAGGTTAGCCGTTAGAGGAGTACACTCGAGAGGGAATGGGGAATGTCGTGATAGTTTTAAACCCCATCATTCTCTTCTTCTTGTCTTCAATATCTTGAATATCGTCTGTATATCCTTCTACATATAACAAAAAGGTATTGACCACCCAAAAATAAACTCACATATTCCGTTATCATGGCCACCTTCGACATCACCGAGGTGAGGGCAAGCTTCCCCGCACTCAACGGAGAGCAAGTATACCTCGACAATGCCGGAGGAAGTCAGACTCTGAAAACCGTTGCTGACAGGTATGTACCTAATCAAGTTTTGATTCTCACTGTTATTTAAATCAACAAAAAAAAAAAAAAAAGGGCCACACAACTAACTCTCTCAGGATCCGGGACTACCTCCTCAGCACCAACGTCCAGCTGGGAGCCTCCTACAGCACCGGCAAGAAGTCGACCCAAATCTACAACGAAGGGTACGCAGCGGCCGCAGCCTACGTCAACGCCAGCCCGAGCGAGATCGTCCTCGGCTCATCGACGACCCAGCTCTTCCGCAACCTCTCGTACGCCCTCGACTTCTCCCCGGGTGACGAGCTCATCCTCTCCCCGCTCGACCACGAAGCCAACATCGCGCCCTGGATCGACCTGGCCTCCCGCCAGAACCTCACCATCAAATGGTGGTACCATTCTTCTTCTTCTTCTTCTTCTTCTTCTGCCTCCTCCTCCACAAGCAACCCCAAACTCACCCCTTCATCGCTCACCCCCCTCCTCTCCCCAAAGACCCGCCTGGTGGCCTGCACGCACGCCTCAAACATACTGGGAACCATCCACGACGTCCAGTCCATCTCGTCGGCCATCCGCTCCTTCGACCCGCGCATCCTCTTCGCCGTCGACGCCGTGGCATACGCCCCGCACCGCGCCGTCGACGTCAAGCAGCTCGGCGTGGATTTCTACTCGTTCTCGTGGTACAAGGTCTACGGCCCCCACCTCTCCATCCTGTACGCGAGCCCCAACGGGCTCGCCGCTGTCAGGTCGCTGGGCCACCACTTCAACCCCGACAAGACCCTGCAGGACAAGCTGGGCCTCGCCGGGGCCAGCTACGAGCTCGTGTCGGGCGTCACCGAGGTGACCGAGTACCTGAGGGGCAAGTGGGACGGGATCAAGCAGCAGGAAGCCGAGCTGCAGGGGAGGCTGCTTGGGTGGCTGAACGGGCTGGCGGGCCAAGGGAAAGTGAAGGTGTACGGGGAGACGAGCGCGGATGCCGAGGTGAGGGTCCCCACTATCAGCTTCACCGTTGATGGTTGGAAGTCGCGGGATTTTGTCGAGGCCGTGGAGCGGGACGATGTCGGTAGGAAGTTCGGGTTCAGGTGGGGAAGCTTTTACTCGGTGAGGTTGGTTGGTGAGGTCCTGGGATTGGACGCAGTGGACGGAGTCGTGAGGGTTAGTTTGGTGCATTACAATACTGGTAAGTTTGCCTGCCACTGATTTTCTATTCCAGATGAACAGATTGACTGACAGAAACTTTTTTTTTTTTTTGGTAGTGGATGAGCTGAATGAACTGATTGGGGTGTTTGAGAAGGTGCTTGCGAGTAAATGATGAGGGAATCTGTAGAAACAGCACACACGCACACGCACATACACACACACACACACACACACACACACACACACACACACATATATATATATATATACCTGTATATATACACTTAGTTTAGAACATCGCTTTCCATGTCTGATTTTTTTTCTTTTTCTTTTGTCCTCATCTCGGGAATGATCATGGATTTCATAGCTTGTTGCTCGCCTTCTTATCCACCACATCCCTCAGCAATGCAATGACCTCGGCAGGGTCTTTGGCACCAAATACCGCACTGCCGGCAACAATAACGTTGGCACCCGCATCCGCGGCCTGGTCGATAGTACCGGGGCCGAGTCCGCCGTCAACCTCGATGTTGAGATCGGGATATCTTTTCCTGAGCGCTTGAACCTTGGGCAGCTCAGAGGCCATGAACTTTTGCCCACCGAACCCGGGCTCAACAGTCATGACGAGAGCCATCTACTCCTTTCTCGTCAGCATCAAGAAATTCATTCGGTGGTCAAAAGTGTGGTCATGATCATCATTCCCTCTTACATCTGGCTTCTCCTTGGGATCCTCGCTGTCGAACAATTCGTACAGGACATCGGCGGGCGTGGCAGGCTTGATGGCAACGCCGGCGAGCATGCCCTGGTCGTGAATGTACCTGACCAGCTCGCGCGGGCTGGTCTTGAGGTCCGACTTGCCCTCTGGGGACTCGGCGGCGGACGAGTTCACGGCGGCCTCGTAGTGGAAGCAGTAGAGATCGCACCCGGCCTTTTTGAATTCCTTGACCCATTTCTTGGGCTCGGCGATCATCATGTGGCAGTCAAAGGTGCCCTTGCCGTGAGCTTCGGTTGGCTTGTCGACGTGGGAGCGGATCTTGGCCACGACCGGGGGGCCAAAGGTCAGGTTGGGCACAAAGTGGCCATCCCTTGAAAAGCACAGCAAAAAAGTTGCGAGTGAATAATAGGTTCGTGAGGACCGACTTGTGTTTTGCGATGAAAGTTAGTACTTACATGATGTCAACATGGAGCCAGTCAGCCCCTTGCTTGATGGTGCGGGAACATTCTGCCCCGAGGTCGGCAAAGTCTGCCGAGAGAATTGAGGGAGCAATAATAGCGGCGGGGGCCATTGTGTGTGTGTGTGTGATTTTGAGAATTTAAACCTTTAAAGATGTGTTGATATGAAAAAAAAAAAGCTTGGACGGTATGAAGCATAAAGTCTCCTGCTACTGTAGTACAGACCTCAAGTCTCGGATTCTGCTGGTGGGGGCGGGGCAGCTTGCTGCTTGGTTGAGAGGAGCTCAGCAGCGGGGCATGTACACAATCAATTAGAACCCCCCCCCCCCATGTAGCGGGGCTGGGCTTGGCATAACAGGGGAAGGGAAGTGGCCCAAGCAGCTTGGACAGCTTGCCCACGAGTGATTCATCAGCAAGCCGTCTCGCGTTCAAGGCTTGTTCCGATAAGGCCGATAAGTCGGGGCTTGTCCAGCCAGCGACCGCTCTGACATCACATTGATTGAAATTAATTCGATGAAAGATGTAATGTGAAGCTTCATACACACATCAGGTGGGATTTAAAAAGAAGCCAGAATTCCCCAACCCCATCAAACTTCCTTGTTGGAAACAACACGGTTATTAAAGAAAAATAACAATAAAAATGGCATCAATTGTTGGCTGGCTTCGAGGAAAAGAACCCGTCAAGGGAATCGACCTACCCTCGGTCGAGGTGCACAGTGTCGAAGCGGATCCAGACAAGAGACCACGCACTCTCAAACATCTGCTCAAAGCCAACCATGTCAACCATGCCATCATATACCATAACCTCCAGTTCGACAATCACATGTCGCACATCCTCTGCTCGGCGTACGTCCTAGGAGCCAACCCTCAACAGCTGTATCACATCTACGATGAGGAAGCCAAGGATCTGGAGCCCTGGAAGGACTCCCCGTCCGAGGTTCTCGAAGAAGACTGGAGAGACTTTCTCGGAGACAAGAGATACCAACGGGCCTTTTTGGACTTCTTTGAGGATGGCCTGGCCATGAAGCACGCATACAGCTGGAAGGGTGTAGTCGACGAGTACCTGCTCAAAGGCGATGAGCCACTCGTCAACTGTCTCATCGGTGGTCGTATGTTGCACACTTTTCTCTCCAAAAAATGATGCACATCTCACTTAACACGTGCGTATTAGTCGGCCACCCCATGATCCAGCTCGGCTTCGCCTACGAGTTCGACAGCCGCGAGATGGCCACAGAAGCTCTCAGTCTCACCGCAACGCAGTACAACTACCTGCACAAATATTCAGACGACCCCGCCTACACCCGAAAGGCCCCGTTCTCATCCACCTCCCCGCTCGAGCTCCTCAACAAGCTTGCCTCCGACTCTCGGTTCGACAAGTTCTTTGATTCTCCGGGCTACCAGAACATCGACCCCTTGTTCGAAAAGCACGAGTCCCTCATCCTCGAATACTGGAACGCCTGGGAGATTCAGGCAGACCCGCTCAAGCAGTTCCAAGAATCTCAGGAAGCAGCCGTGGCCTTGCTAGTCGCCACCGTCGCGCCTGGGCAACACAACTACAACTTCTTTGTGTGCCACGTCCTCACCACCAGCCACGCAGCCAGGATCCTCTTCCCCTTCTTACCTGCCAAGTATCATGTGCCCCTGGTCAGGCAGTGGTGGCTTCTCACTCTGGCCGTGTACATCGCGGTGCTGAGGCCCAAGATCGATCCGGATTATGTGAGTGGAGATTTGAAGGGCAAGGGGTGGAAGTACGTTGAGGATAAGGCTCTGACGGGGCCGTACTGTACCGATGCTCATTATGTCAAGGGTGAGTGCAATCCGAGCTACTGTGTAAAAACAAAATCAAGCAGTTTTGCTAATATGTGTTCTTTCTAGCTATTCGGTCGATGCAGGAGATGTCCAAGACTTGGGGGGACGTTCACGAGAGGTATCTTGCTGCTGCAGTCAGGTTTGCGGATGATTTTGCCGGGTGGTTTTAAGAAGAAAAAAATCAAGCGATATGAATTTTATTGATGAGTCAATCTCGAAAGTTTCTGAAGTCTGGGAGAATGTATATTCACCTATCTATTGTCTTTGCGGCTAGGTTACGGGGTTATAAGGGGTTGGGGTTGGGGTTGGTGGGTTGATAGGATGGCCACGGTCTCACAAAATCTTACATTAGGATCCAAGTAAATGGACTGTTACAATGGTTTCTACATCATATTAAATCATATATTGACAAACTATTAAAGTCAAAGCGACTACCAAGTTGCGTTCAATTCTTTGTTATAAACCTGAAGGGGAATGCACGTCTGAAGGCCCGGGTTAGGGTTATATCTCTCGATACCACTACTTGCTTACATGTATCACCCCACGTTGCCAAATTCCATTCCACTATCTGCATTGCATCCCCTCCTCCGCCCTGCGTCCCCTGGAACTCAGCTGAAAGACCCCTGCAACCTCAGCTGCAGATAGGGTGGTTATCTGCCTGCCCGGCCTGCCACGCCCGCTCTCAACAACAAAGGCAGTTGGAAAAGGCTGTTGCACTTGTTTGGGGGGGAAATCCGCTTTCCAACAATGTCCACGGGATTCAGTTGATTTCCAGGAGCGCGAAACCTGGTTATGCGCGGCCCGGGTTTTGAGCAATCAGCACAAACTTTTTAACCTATCGACAAATTCAACTTTACCATGGCGCGACGAAAGCGCGTAGTAGAGGATTCCGACGACGACAACAATGACGACCAAGAATACAAAACAAAACCGCCCCTCACCAAAAAGGCCAAGAGCAAGACGGCCGGCAGGAATCACACCCTCGACAGTTTCGTCTTGTCCTCTCCAGAAAAACCCAAACCGAACAATACCGTAAAACATCCTCCTCATTCTCCTTCTCCCCTTCCTCCTCCTCCCGGGGCCCCAACCAGTCCAAGTATAGCGCGAAAGCGAATGACGACCCGATCGACCAAATCTTCTTCTTCCACCAAATCCCCGAGCGCGAGTCCGGCGAAAAGGTCTGCTGCGCCCTTCACAAAGGAGGAGAAGACAAAATCTGCCGATTTGCGAACGCTCTTCTCCAAGCAGGCCCAACGGAGCCAGACGGCTGCTACTACTACTACTACTACTACTAATTCTTCCTCTTCGACCTTCAATTACTCTTCCGCGGACCTCAAAAATGATGCGCTGCTGCTCATCGACGACATTTTGAGCGATCCCATAGACGATTTTGACGACGACGACGAGATACCGTTATCCAAGCCTTCTTCTGCCGCGACTAGCTTAGTCGGGAAGAATGCGCAAAAGAGGTTCAAGGAGGCCGGCGGGGGAGGAGCAGCGGGAGGAGGCGGGGGAGGGGTTGGAGGCTCGCAGTTGTCGTCGCAGGGGGGCGGAATGGCAAATGGCGCAATGTTTTTGAGGGGGAAGAATATCGGAGCGAGTCAGGCACCGCAGCCGCAAGCGCAGAAAGCAGGAGGAAACGCCGCGGCGGTGGATGAGAAGGACTCGCGGCCCTGGTCGGAACGGTTTGCCCCGGCAGGTCTGGATGAGTTGGCAGTGCATAAAAGAAAGGTCGGCGACGTGAAGAGGTGGCTGGATGACGTCTACGCGGGGAGGTTGAGGCAGCGGTTGCTGGTGCTGAAGGGCGCCGCGGGGACAGGGAAGACGACAACGGTGAAACTGTTGGCGAAGGAGCTGAAATGTGATGTTCTGGAGTGGAGGAATCCGGGAAACACTTTTGGCACGCCGGGGCAGACTTATCAGTCGGCTGCCGGTCAGTTTGAGGAGTTTTTGGCGAGGGGAGGGAAGTTTGGGCAGCTGGATCTTGAAGGAGGGGATGATGATTATGAGGAGGAAGGCCAGGATTCCCCGCAGATCGCTGTAGAGAATGCGGACAAAAGGATGATTCTGATTGAGGAGTTTCCAAACACGTTCGTCAAGTCTTCAGTTGCGCTGGTATCCTTTCGCAATGCAATATTACAGTATTTGGCTGCGAATATGCCCCCTCCGATTGTTTGGGGAAGCCTTAAGGAACCTGCGACGCCGATTGTTATAGTCATCTCGGAGACGCTGCTGACGACGGCATCTGCGTCAGCCGATAGCTTTACAGCACACAGACTACTCGGGCCAGAAATACTCAAACACCCAGGAACAGGAGTTATTGAGTTTAATCCCATTGCGCCCACCCTCCTGGCGAAAGCTTTGGAGCTGATAGTGCAGAAGGAGGCTCGGAAATCAGGGAGACGGCGAACCCCGGGTCCTCTCGTCCTCCAACGGCTGGGGGAGATTGGAGATATCCGAAGCGCAATTTCGTCCCTGGAATTTCTCTGCGTCAAGGGTGATAATGATACCGATTGGGGATCCAAAGTGGCTTTCACCAAACCGAAACGGGGGTCCAAGGATGTCCCGCCACTCACCAGAGACGAACAGAAAAGTCTCGAGCTGGTATCGCAACGCGAATCCACTCTCGGCTTATTTCATGCCATCGGAAAGGTGGTATACAACAAGCGAGGCATCGCTCCCGCAGCAGGGACGCCAGAGGCAGTAGTAGAAATACTGCCCGACCACATGGGGCACCTTGCAAGACCAAAACCGTCAGAAGTCTCGGTCGACACATTGATAGACGAAACCGGCACCGACACTCACACATTTATTTCGGCGCTACACGAGAATTACCCCTTGTCATGCGAGCAAACCGGCCCCGCCGACACCAACTCCCCGATCGATTACATCAACGGCTGTCTCGATGCGCTCTCAGAAAGCGATCTCCTGTGTCCCTCTTGGGACATCTTTTTTGGCGGTTCAAACGGCGGCGGGCAGTATCTTGGCAAAGACTCGGGAAGTCATATCTTGCGGCAGGACGAGATGGCATTTCAAGTTGCCGTGCGAGGAATGCTCTTTTCGTTACCAAACCCAGTAAAACGACAGAAACATCCAACATCAGCTGGCGGCGGCGGCAACAGCGGTGGGACAAGGGGCCGAAACGAAGCTCACAAAATGTTTTATCCTACTTACCTAAAACTATGGAGAACCAAAGAGGAGTTGGAAGGTCTGACGGATATGTGGGCCACCAAGATGTTGAAAGGAGAGTTTGACAGCCTGCCCGGTCCACCACCACCATCTGGTGGTGCTTTCATGTTTCGCAAAGGTCTGGCGTCCTCGCCATCGAAAAAAATGACGGAACCCGCGCTTGAGGATTCTTCTCAAGTTGCTCGAACATCATCATCATCATCATTACCACCACCGCTACCACTACTATCGCTCGGCACAGCAGCTCGTCAAGAATTGATACTCGAGCGGCTACCCTACATGGCGCATATTTCCCGCCGCCGACAGGGTCAAAACAAGGACCTGGAGAGGATAGTCTCGTTTAGAGGTATCGGCGCCGTCATGGGAGACGGGGGAGAAGAAGACGAAGAAGAAGACGACCAAGAAGAAGGTTCCGCGCCGCTGCTGGATGACGAGAGCTCCATCAGGGACGCTGCCAAATCTTGGGCTACCGATCGTCCAACCGAGGAAGCCACACCAAGAAAGAAGCGAAGAAAAGGAGGGGGAGGGCTGACGACGATCTTGAGCGGTGGTGGAAAAAGGAATAACCATGGCATAAGTAGTAGTAGCGGTAATTATGAAGAAGGTGGTGGTGGTGGTCTTGATGGTGGTTTCGGCGGGATCAAAGGTCTAGAACCGATGCAGAGTCTTGTCATCAGTGATGATGATATTGAAGATGATTAAAAGGCTGGGAAGATGAACATAAACATTTTTTTTTTTTTAAAAAAAAAAATTAGGTTATACATACTCATGTATACATCATTTATAAATATTAAATGACAAGGAAAAAATGGGGAAAATGTATTCAAGGAAATAAAAAGAAATTCCAGGGTTGGAGGAATGAATGAATTGAGTGGAATGAGTTGTTATGGATGATAAAATTAAACAACTACCTACATAACCTCCCTATCCTTTATTTATTTTATTTTTTTTCCTTCTTTCTTTCTCTCTCTCTTTTTTTTTTTTTTTTTTTTTTTTTTTCCTTTTTTACTGTTCCACAATTGTCCCATATGCTAAACTCGAGCCAATATCGATGAATTAAAGGCACATGCTAAAAAGAAATCTCCACAATCGGCATCAATCACAGCAAAGAAGAATGGCCAAATATATAAGATGATAATATAAATGAATAAATATACAGGAGAATCAGTAGAGGCAAAAGACAAGAAAAAATAATAATAATAAACCAAACCAAGAAAAAAAAAAACTCCCCCAAGATTTTCTTTCAAACTAGTAATGTCCCAATTTTCCAGATCCAGAAAAAAAAAAAAAAAAGACCCTTTTAATCTGTATCCATAGCATCAGGCGGGATGGGAGAGCCAAGTGTCACCTTGGGCACAAACATTGGACGAGATTCCAACTGTGCTGATTCCGACTCGGGTTCCTCAACCTCCATCGGCTCGCCTTTCTCTTCTCTGGGGCCCGTCGCAACTTGAATCTCAGATACGGGCTCCGATGTTGCTTCAATTTCAGGATAGGGATTGGCGACAACTTCAGGGGGTGGGCTCAAAGGCGAGTCGGGGATCGAGTTTACGGCTGATTCCTTGCGCTGCTGTGGCTGTGGCTGTTCCGACTGCTCCGGCTGCTCCGGCTGCTCAACACGAGGCGACGGTTTGGCGTCGACCTGTGGACTAGGCTCTTCGGGCCGAATCTCTTCCCGAAGTTTGGACTCGGATTTCCTCTGAGGTTCCTGTTCCACCGCCTTAGGTTGCCGGGCTTCGGGACTAGCTTCCGCTTCCTTTCCCTTCTCCGCGACCGTTGTCGGCGTTTTGGATGCCGAATTCTTCCTCTCGCTAATACTGCCGCTCCTGTTTGCGCCGGCCGTAGGTTGGGGTGTCGACGGCACGATGACATTCAGCACGCACTCGTCCAGGTGCTCATAGAATTCCTGGGCCGTCGCGAATTGACTTTGACAAATGCTGCACTTGGCCCCGAGCCCGCCAGCTCTCGAAGAACCCGGCGTCACAATCAACCTCCGACTGTTCGGCGGTGTCTGCTCGACATTGTGCACTGCTGTCAAGTGCCTCTTGAAAACATCGGCGCGGTTGAATGCCTTCTCGTAGCTTGTTCCAACGCCAGGGCAGAAGGGGCACACCATGGTACCTTTGTAATGTGTCAGTGCGTGCCGATTCTTGTCATATTTCCGTGCAAATCCCTTGGTGTGGTACTCGCAGCTCTCAATCGGGCACTTTTCGGGACGCTCCTCCATATGGGTTAACATATGAGCTGACAGATCTTTGAAGACACGGCCGCATTCCGGATGAGGACAGCGACTTCGAGACGCCGATGATGATGAGCTGGGCGTGCTGTGCTGCTGCTCGTCACCTCTGTGGGAATCGCCCTTGAGGGCGTCGCTTTTGAGAACGTCACTCTTGAGGATGGAAGTTTGTGTAAGGTAAGCGCTTTGAATGATTATAGGAGGCGGGTTGGGTGGTGGCCGGTCATAAG
Source organism: Cladorrhinum samala (assembly GCA_033576145.1). Lineage (NCBI taxonomy): Eukaryota > Fungi > Ascomycota > Sordariomycetes > Sordariales > Podosporaceae > Cladorrhinum > Cladorrhinum samala. The sequence goes on along the minus strand of MU865046.1, from coordinate 29,059 downwards.
AAGGCGCAAGTGGAGGCAGGCCGTGTGGAGGTCCCGAATGTTGCGGCGGAGGAGGAGCCGGAGCAAGCCGTGGAGGTAGGGTCTCGAGAACATGTGGGAGCTGATTCGGTGGGGAAACAAATTCGTGGGCCGACTTGTACGTCTGGACTTCGTCATCGCTGGAGGCGTCGTCCTGGTCTTGGGCATCAAATGATTGCTGCACCTCGACTTCTCGCATCCAATCCTTCAAGACTGTCATGGGCGGCCAGTCCCCGCTTGTTTTCCCGCCACGTTGGGGATTGAAATGCGCTCTTCGTAAATGTGCTGCCGCGTTGTAGTAGGCGCCGTACCGTTTCTGGCTCACGCAAGCTCTGCATTTTTTCAGGGGTATCGCAGGCATAGGAGAGGCCGAAGGGTCCAGCGGTTCGGTACATATATACCGTTTCACCAGGGGGGCATGCTTTGCGTCAGTGTGCCTCCTCAGCTCATGCTCGCCTCGGAAGCCCTCTGGGTATTCGTTGCACTTGGTGCAATACACCCGCCTAACCTGTGGACGCTGATACGTCGTCGGTCGGAGCGGTGGCGCGCTGATTGGTGACGTTAATCCACGACCAGCCTGAATGGTATATGACGGGCTCTCGGCAACAGTATGTCGTCTGACCAGGTCAATAGCCTGGGGTGAAGTGAGAATCCTATCCGCTTCCCCCTTGAACATGTACATCTCCTTGTCGGGTTGGCCATGGTTCCAGTGGTTAGAGAGCGGCCGGATGTCCGGGAGCGGCTTCCTTGCTTCTTCAGCTAGTTTAGAGATAGGGGCCAGAACAAAAGAGCCCTGCCTCTGCGACGACCTCTGCTTGAGAAATCCGTTGTAGTAACTACCCTCAACGCTCTCTCCGCTCCCCAGGGCGATGAGGAAGTCCTTGGTTGACCGTATGCCACGCTCTGCCCAGGAACTTCCACCTAGTAAAGCATTAATAGAGACAAGGAGTTCTCGGTCGTCGCCGCTCATTTCTACCTCTGGGCGGTCCAACAGCATTGGCGTAGAAGTAACAAACAGGTTGACGAGTGCCCTGTAGACGGCGTGCATTGCTGCGGTTCCAGGCTGCGCTGGCGAGCCGGTTCGTGTTTGCGCAGCTCTATCGACAAGAAGAGTCCTGACCATGCTAAATATGCAGAGCGAAATAAACACAGCCAACCAGTTCTTGGGTTCGAGGGGGCTGGCCCGCGCCAGCTGACTGTCCAACGCCTGCAGGAACTGAGCCACACAGCTGTAAAGTACTTGATATCTCCCATAGAGATCAGCATCGTCAAAAATGACGTGCGTGGTGGAACTGCTGGGTTCGCCATGGATGACCGGTTCGTGCTGCTGTAGGTCATAAAACAGGGTCTCCCGGAGTAAAAGCTTTGCTCGATGCAGGACGGGATATCTCACGGCTTCGGCTTCCCTGGTTCCGGAGATCACGCCGCTTAGCTTGAGTAGCTGCCAGAAATTGTAAATGGTCCCGCCCATGTTCCAGCTAGCTGCCAAGGCGCTCAGTATGGGCGGGGGTCTTTCGACAGCGTCTTTGGAATAAGAAGCGAGAGTCGGGTTCGTCGGCGGAAGGCTGGCGAGGTCTTCAGTCCACCAGAACCCGTCATCAAAATCCAAGTGAGTCTTGACCATTCGTGCGATCTCGGGCGGAACTACGAATGATCTTTCCAAAAACTCGTTCATATTTCGGCGTATGGCAAGGGGCGACGTCAGGGGTGTCTGACTATGTTTGGGGGATATACTCGCTAACCACGCAAAGTCAGCAATCTCCGCCAGACTCGAGAGGAAGTAAAAACCGGGCCTACCTGGAAGAACGATATCGACAAGGCTAGCCAATGGTCCTCGATGGCAACCAAGCGCTTTCCAAAAGTCATTATCCGGCGATGCTCCCTGATCGAGGCAAAGGCCGCATGTGTCATTTGAATCGCACTAGATCAGTTAGCCAATGCTCTCTCATCCAGGTTCTCACAATTTTGCACCTACTCCTTGCTTCGACGCTCGACACCGCAGACACGGTCCTGTATCTCGTAGCAACCGCAGCTCTCCAATGGATTCGAGCCGAGACTGTCCAACGCGGCTGCGTTTCATCGGCGGTAACAGCGGATCAACCTCAGAATCGACGGATCCGCGTGGTCCTGCGGGATATTCAGATATGAACGAGTAACTCCTCAACGTGCTCTGGTGATCTTTAGTCTGGGTGCTGCCCGTCGCTATGGGGGCCAGCTGAAGGTTTGATGCCGGCCGGGGAAGGTAGAGCGGCGACGCTGGGCGTTTTCCGTTGCTGTTGTACTCGGTGGCATAACTTCGGACGGGCTGGTCGGTGAATGCTAACGGTGGCGCGTCTCCGACGGAGAGGGCTGAATCCCGCTTGTAAGGCACAACATGCTCCTTTGCGTGCTGATCCCGGTCGCCATGGAGGGGATAGCCGTAAATGTAATGCATGCACCGTTCATCCCAGCACTTGTAGGAGTGGTGAGTACGGAAACCCAAGGGAAAGCTGTCCCTCAGCCTGAAGGCCTGAGCAACAGGATCGTAGTGACTAATATTTCTGTCCAACCATGCAGCATATCCCTCAGGCGCCTGGTCTCGGTAATAATGGAACTTGAGTATATCAAGAAACCTTGGGTCCTGGAGATCCACGCCTGATGTTTAGAAAAAATAGCTTTTTTTCAGTAATTTGATCTTTGGCAACACAGCAGAGGCAAAGTTAAACCTACCATGCTCAAGACAGGCCGCCTCGATGCACTCACAGTGGTACTGCAGTGTTCTGGCCTCGTCGATGTCGGACAAGATTGGAATCTTGTCGGACAGTTCTGCATCACGGCATCAGACGAGCGCATAAAACAATGGCAAAAACGCGATATAGTATATGTAAAGACTAGACGGGGAAAAAAAGGAGAGAAGGGGACCGCTCACGATTATCATCGGCGTATGCGCGGAGCACGCGAAGTTTATGGCGGAGCATTTCAGACTCCAGCTTTGGATTGGGGCCATACTTTTGAGGCAGCAAGACGGCGAGCCTTGCTTGAATTTCTTCCCGCTGATCTAGCAAATATTTGATGGCCGAGTCTAGAGCAGGGTCCTGCTGCGGACGGTGAGGTGGGGGGTGAGAATTTGGGTGAGCATGGGGATGGGGCTGAACTTGAAATTGAGCGTGGGCCTGAGAGTTTTGACGTGGACGAGAATTTGGATGGATTTGAGGATGTGATGATGGGTGGTGATGATGATGATGATGATGATGCTGCTGCTGCTGCTGCTGCTGCTGTTGTTGTGGCGGTGGTGGCGGCGGTGGTGGTTGTGGTTGTGTGTTGGCCGGTGGTGGTGGTGGTGGTGGTGGTGGTGGTGGTGTTGGTGTTGGTGGTTGTGCGGGTGCCGCTCCGGGACCGGCTGGCGGCGCAGCGTGAACGGCAGGCATCGGTGCTGACGGTAGAGGTGGAGGCGGTGGTGGAGGAGGCGCAACGTTGTCGGCGGCCATGGTGGTTCGTCCTCCGTATACCGTATTTCTGGCGGCGTTGGCTCGAGCTCGGGCGCGGCGGGCGCGGACACGAGCACAGTACGGCACGGCACGGTGATGGCGGACGGAACTAGTGAAAAATCCCTAGCTTCTTCACGGGCGACGGCCAGCGACGCGGAGGCTCGGAAATTCCGGTGGTGGATGCACCAGCTCAGTGAGGACCACGAGCGACAACGAATTCAGCGCACCCGATGGGCGGACCGCAGCATGGTAGGACTCCCGCGCGGAGTCGCAGCTGTGGCGGCAACGGTACGAAGTAACTCAGCTCACGCAAGTAACAAAAAAACTCGACAACTGACGCTGAGTCTGGGTCCGGCTCCATGTACGTACGTACTGTACCATCACAGGTCCACGTCCATGACTACCCTGCTCTGGCTCTGATGGGGTCTGATGATGTGGCTGCCGCGACGACGATGAACGGTGCAATTAATTGGTGATAATTACCTCTTTGGCGATGGGATGGGATGCGCGCGCGCGAGTCTTTCTCCCTCGAAACTTGGGGGAATAATCAAACTGACACGGTCAAAAAGATCAATTGGGGAAGTGGGGCGCAAGCGAAGCATGCCCAGAGGTGAGAGCCGGCCTGGACCCTCAAGCAGCCTGGCGCTCCCGTCCAATGTCCATCGACGAGACCGACCGTTCAAGGGCAGGAAGGCGCGCGAAGGCGAGGTGGCAGATTGGATACCTTAGCTACCTACCTACCTTCCTTGCCGAGCTTGCCTAGTCGCAGGCTCGCAGGCTCGCAGCCGAAGAGCCAAGACTGCCCCAAGCTCTAGCTTTGCATCCATGCTCTGTGCTGTCAGTCGGCTTCAAACCCAAGAGGCGGTAGGTTCCATGTCTCAGACACGGGCCGGCCAGACATGCCCGCGGTCATGAGCCCGCCATTCGGAGGTGCCACGGCTTCCCGGACTCGATGCTGGTTGGATTGCGAAGAAGCTCTGGAAACCGCGCGAATTGCGAATGGGATCCGCACCAGACGGGGGGGACCCTTTGCTATGCACCCAGCCCAGCCCAGCCAGCCCTCGCTCCCACCCCCCACCTATCCCAAACCATCCCCAATCCACCCGGGTCCCCATTTCGATACCCAGCTCCATTTCCATGTCATCCCCGCAAGAGCTGTGACTGGCAACTGGACGCCTCGCGGCCCCGCCAGCGTATGAGCTGCTACACCCCCGTTGCGGAGTAGGTCATAAACCTAGTGATACTGGTAGGGTAGGGCCATAGCCGTTGCCAGGGCATCTCGGGGACCTATTTTTTTTTTTTCGGGAACGGTGGAAACATCTCTGCAGGGGATCATCTCCCGAGCCGTGTGCTTGCTGCACAATATACATTGCTTTCCATTGATTGTTATCAGCTGGTTGATCACCCGTGGTTTTATCGGCCAGCAGGTATCTACGGCTCCTCACCCGTCACTTAGCTAAAACCCTCCTGCGAGGTGTATGAACAGCTCCAGATAGCTGACGCGACGTCGGGCTGCAACATGGGCGAATGGTCAGGTACTGCATGTAGGGCGGTGTCTTTGCCGACATGAAGATCCCACCCTGATGCGACCCCTCACCAATCACTCTTCACGCCCTCTCTTCGACCCCGTCATCAGCTGATTCGTTTTTTAGGAAATTTTGTCCAGGAGCCATTCAACCTTTCTGTATCTACATTAGATAGGTAATTAGCTGCGCGGATTGCTGCGATGCAGGAAAAAACCTATGCGGGAGAGTGCTAGTCGAGACAACTAGTGCCATTCGCGGCTGGGGAATTATTGGCTGCGGGCTGGGGATCAGGTCGAATACCAAAGGTTTTGCACCTGACATTTGACCGAGCCACGATATCCCGGTAGCTTGACTCAGAAACAAATTGTCAAGGCGTGCTCCGGCGTCGCTGATTGCGCCATGATCTTGCCTTGCATGGGGATGAGCGTCTCCAGTTTTCCCAACGGCGTCACATCGCTCGTGCGGGTTGCCGCGAAGGAAGGATCACACTCGACCCCGTGCCATTTCCCGCCTGGCAATTTGGTTTTTGTTTTTTTAAACAGCGCGGGTAGTCTACGAGCCCACTCATCAAGAAGCCTGGAAAAAGACGGGAAACAAATCCAGATCATGCCAATGCCGCACGGCTCGCTTGGGGTAAGCTTACCTTAACCAAACGCCATCGGCAGAACCCGTTTTCTGTTTGTTGTTTGTTCATCATGGGAATCTCAGGCCCGTGCGAGACACAAACCCGGCACTTCGGCGGTAGCGCGGGGGTGTTTCTGGAGGTGGTATCTTTGCGCCTTTCACCCTCCATCAGTGACCATCCACTCTCAGTGTCAAGCGCGCATCGTGGAATCGGGCAGCCTAACGTATGTATGTAGTATACAAGTTCCCCACCTGGCTCCTCAATGTGATGAGGACCTTGCGGCACACGCTTGGACTGGTGTAACTCGCCGGCACCACGACTGCTTTATGTCTGGCTGGCGAGTTAGAATTCTTGTCGGGGACAATTGCTCGGTTTTGAAGGACCTCGAAAATGTTCCGTCAATCCAGGTTTGGAAGGAGAATAAAATCACAGAAGTGCTCCAGCAGCGCCCAGCAAGCACCCGCACGGCCCTCCCACCGGATTTCCCCCCCCCCCCCTCCTCATCCCCCCTCTCCGATCGAATGGTTGTGGTCAGCTACCCTCCATCATGACCAAAGAGGGTTGAGAGGACTTATCAGCGGACTCGCCGTGCCTCTACATCTGACTGGCCAGTCCGTCCATACAGAGACGCACCCCTGCTCTATCCCAGCCACCGAGCCTCGTCACTGGTTCAACTGGGGGGGGGGCATAAGCTATCCTCAAACAGCCGGCCAATCACCAAGGCCATGCCTCTCTTGCTACCGCCAGGCCTCCCAGCTGAGTGGTCAATGACGCCCAAGAGCCCTCGCACAGCCTTGCTGTCTGCTTTTGGTCTAGTGTCGAGTTCGCCTGCCGCTCAGCTGCGCTCAGCTATGCGGCCCCTATCGTCATCATACTCCCAAACAAAGTGTAGAAAGGAGGTCGCCCAACGCCATCGTTGTCCTCAGGTTTCGAAATGTTAAATGAGTTGTGGTCAGGTTATCTGTCTGCGCCCCCCAACATGTGCAAAATTGGTAAGGTATGTCATCATTCATCGCGGATTAAGGCAGACATGGTCTGTAAAGCCACATGCTGTACAGCTCTGGGAGCCTCTTTGGCGGCCCAAATCCTTTTGTGTTGCGAGACTTCATCATGACGGCTGCTGCTTTTACTCCCCACCCCTGGCGAGTGGGCTGCGGGGCTTCCGACTTTCGAGATTTCAGGATCGGACGGAGACGACGTTTATTCTACCTTACTAGCTTTGATCGGGAACTGGTTTATAAGAAGAGGGAGTTTTTTTTAGTTTTTTTTTTAACCAAGGGAGACATATATAGTTTCTCGTATCTAGAAGCCCTTCCATCCAAAACTCTACTTTTGTTTTTCACAACTCGAAAAACAACAATATATATATACACATTACTCTTTATACCAAAAAGTCCTTTGCTAGCAGCCTGTGAAGAAGCCCAGAATGACTTTTCTCAAGAATCGCCGAGCCGTAGCACTGGTTGGCACCCTCAGCCTTGTCCTGCTGGCTGGGTGGAGCTTAGTAAGTAGGCTGGTCACCGAGAAGAAGCAGCGCCCCTCCCAGAAAGGTATGTTGCGCCGAGATGTTTTTTTTTTTTTTTTTTTCCCTTCTTTTCCCTTTAACTCTCCTCACTAATACTTACTTTTCTTTAAAAAAAAAGATGTTCAGACTCCGACCAGTTCTACAAACACATCATCATCATCATCATCATCATACCCATCACAAATCGACATCTCTCCCGAACCGATCCAGGTCTCAAAGCAACAGCGACTCCCGCCTAATAACACTAGCCCAACGGACCACCACCAGCAGCCTGAGCCAGAGTCTGAGCCGCCGCTCATCCCTTGGAGACGACCATCATCGGCCTTGTTCACCTTCCCGCCTCGGACCAGGACGTCGCTGTCCAGCTCCGTGCTGGGGAGGAAAGGCTCGACTTCCTCGGCTTCGACTTCGAGCTGGGGGGAGTGCTGCGGCGGCTCGGAAGGGAAAGTCGGGACGGCAGGCTGCCCCGGTGAGTTGGTGCTGGTCGGGGTTGGGGGACGGTTTGTTGTGTGCGGGGATGAAGAGTGAATTTCAACACACACACACACACACACACACACACACACACACACACACACACACACACACACACACACACCAAAAAAAAAAAAAAGGGGGGGGGGGGGTTGTGAGAAGAATGAGGTTGTAAAAGCAGGGGAAGAGACTTCCACAATGAAAAAGTAGGTGAAAGCGAAAAAGAAAGAGAAGGAAAAGAGAGAAGGAAATGTTTGGGGGAGGAGATGTGTGTGCGTTTACCGACGGAGGGACGTTTGGAGTGGAAGATGAAAGCAAGGCTACTTTTACCTAGACTAGGGAAGAGTAGTGAGAGACAGGTGTGAAAAAGGAAGAGAACCGGGTGTGGATGATGATAATAATGAGGGCATGAAAGGTGGTTGTGACTATACGAGGATGTAAGATTGGTCTGAAGGAGGATGCCCATTTGGGGGGAGGGGGGGGGCATCGATTCAACTGATTACATTGCTTTCTTAGGAATAGAACTTTACTGGAGTCAAATTTTAATAGCATTGAAGGGGGAAAAAAAAAGGGGGGGGGGGGAGGGAATAGGGGTTGTTACTTTTCATTTCCGGTTTGTTGATTTATTTTTATCGTTTTTGTAATCACATTTCATGGCCATTTCTTAAGCATAAGTATAGATAGCTTTTATAGAGATAATTAATACACGCATGGTTATCATCCTATAACATATCTTCCACCGTATATAATAACATGAGATAATACCTACCTGGTAATTATGCGGCAGTTTGATCATCCGTGGATATACATAACACTGCATTGAATAAGAGAGAAGACGTTGTTTCAAATCATCAAACATTTGGCGTCGTGAGCTCTGTACAGTAGGATGATTGGATGGGAATGAGATAAGAATAAAGCAATGATACTCTGAGGCTCTTTTGCAATGCGGGCACTAACTGGCCACCCTTTCTATACCAAAATCATTGGAATATATATAAAAAGGGGGTTTACCAAGTTTGAGTGGCTGTGTCAGGAGCAAAAAGTTCAACAAAAACATACAACACCAGGGATTCCCCAGTGGTCACCCACCTGAGTACTAGTCTGGCCGTCTGTAGCTTATCTAGGGCAGAGCGGACGGGATGCCGAGTTCTCTACAGCGTATGGTCGTATGTACCTGTCGACCCCGTTATTTCAGAACATCATACCATTTTCCTTAAGTCTTTGAGATGTTTCATATTTTATCTGACGTCTCAAGGAGCGTACCTTATTCCCGGACTGATAGTTATGGTGTCGGTAGATTTAAAGCATCCCCAATGTGCCCTCTGGCGGCAGGGAAAGGCTGCTGAGACAATGAAATTCGGCCCTTCGAGGGGACCACTTCAAACTTGGTATGTAATGGGCTCTTTCCTCGAGCTTGAGACCTTAACATGATCTGGAAGCAGTAGTCTGGGGCATAGACTTTGAGCCGCAAGTTTCCATAACCCGGTGGCCACTCGGCTGGTACGTGAAGATCTCCAGCTCTATAGTAAATGAAGTATACACCTCGCCGGGTCAATCTTCGTTACACGGCATCTGCACCCAAACAAGCAAAACATGGGCGATATGCAAATAGGACGCACGCGACATCGACAATGGCAAAGAGAGAGAAAAAAAAAAAATTGGCGAAACACCAAGATACCCTGTGACGGCAACATGGCAACACATATCTGTACATAGAATTGACGCCTGGGTTCCACGAGATTGTGTTGAAGACAAACGACCTGGTCGCGGCCATTGTGGCCTTCGCTCTGCCTTGATATCCGCGACCGGCGCCTCTCATCCCACGAAACAATGACCATAGTGGTGGGCGGCCTGCTTCAAATGCCACGGGAATTGTTGCCGGGCCCGGCATATGACCATGATATGCATATGGCCGATTACAGCTCTCAAGAAGGGCGGTGGCTTGACGAAAGGAAAATCATGTGTCCGCATTTTCATGGGAAAGCTTCACAGCAAAAATCAATAAATAGATTGCTCCAAATTCCCTCAAACTAACGGCTTCTTCGATCTTGCAAAATAGCACCGAAATCTAGGGACACGGGAGTGATACATGTCCTTGGATATGATAAGGTGCTGGCTGCGTTTGAATGTGAAGAGGAGAAGAAAAAAAAAACATTCAAGGCGAAAAAATTTGATTAGATAGTTGCTGCAAAAGACAGTGCGCAAAATGGGAAGCCAGTCCGTTTACTGCACTGTATTAACCGCCACCAAAAACATGGGATCCACTGGGATGATGGATTGGGATTTTGAATACCCGTTCCATTCTGTTCCACAAATCCATCACTTATTACGGCCTCTAAAAAAGGGACTCGCGGTGATCTTCTTTGCTGGCGGCGTCCCGGTCTTTTGGACATGGCCAAACAATGTTTCTGGTCCTTCTTTAACCGAGTTTCGACTGGAGGGCCGTGAGACCAAGACCTGTCAACCCAGGATCTCATGACCCCGGCTCGAAGCCCACCCTATACTAGGGTGTTCCCCACGGTCGACCGACTGTGGATAAGCGGATGTGGGATCGGAGGGGTCTTTGTCTGACATCGTTGGTGTCGTTTTCTGTTGACGAGCACAAGAGGATGACTGCGGCGGGGGACGATGAGCCCTCAAGGTACACAGGATGCCGGGCAGATGATTCAAGGTGTCCATGTGGCGCTTTCCCGCCAAACAGTCACCCACATGTCTCACCGACTCGAGACACCATAACCATAGCGATGCACGCGAATATAATTGACTCCAAGGCACACGTGGGGAGTATGCTCAAAGGATATTGGCTGCGCTGCTGCTTCTTTTATATCAGCCTCGCCACAAGGCGCGCAGAATTTCCGCGAGACATGAAATTTAATCTTGTTTTTTTGGCTGCCCTTCTGATAACCTTGACTTTTATTTGGGTCTTTCCGAAACTTTTAGAAAAAGGCATCCAGTCAGATGCGCATGTCAGCAGTTGTGTGCAGACAGGTAGACGTTCTGCAGGTCCGCTCAGGTTGGGCAGGAGGTGACGAAATATTGCCAGAAAACAGAGAGGCCAAAATTTGAATAAATACCCACCGTATGGAGACGTAGATCCCTTTTGAGGGAAGGAAGCGTCATCTTTTGAACCGCCTTCCTGACTGGCCTTCGTTGACATTGTTGGCCACAAGGGTCGAAGCTAAAACAGGCTTCTGAGGCCTGAAAGAAAAAAATATTCTGGGGCTCAGAACTTTTTTCAATTTTCATCTCTTTCAGCTGGGACCTGGGCCGACACCAAAGCCAAAACGGTCAATTCTTTTTTTTTTTCTTTTTCCGACCCGCAAGAGCAACCTCCCATTTTTTTTTCTACCAACATTTCTTGCCATGACTATGTAAAGGGCGTGGCCCAGCGCGAATTCATCGGCCCCGGACTGACTGTGGCAGTTTCCATTTTGTGTTTTTTTTTTTTTTTCCTCTTTTTTTTTGGCACTCGAAATCATATTACGCAGATGTCTCTCCAGCGCCTCTTGGGCGCTGCACTTCTGTGCCATGGCGTCATAGCTGGGGTCCCGGGTGCCGCAGCAGAGGATGCGCTTCTTCCAAATTCTGCCCCGCGACGGCTGCACGGCAGGTTCCTGCATATCACCGGTATGCCTTTTCCATCTGTTCCATCCATCAATTCAGCTCGGGATCTTCTTATCTTCGCACCTTATCGGACGAACTGACATTTTTGGCACCAGACATCCATCCCGACCAATTTTACAAGGTACACTCTTCGACGGACGAGGACAGCGGGTGCCACAAGGGTGAGGGGCCGGCAGGGCCATACGGCGCCGAGACATCAGACTGCGACTCGCCATTTGCGCTCGTGAATGCGACATTCGATTGGATCGAGGCGAATTTGAAGGACAAGATTGATTTTATTGTATGGACCGGCGACAGCGCGCGCCACGATCGCGACGATGACCTGCCCCGCAGCCAGGAGCAGGTCCTGGGCACAAACAGATGGGTTGCCGACAAGTTCGCCGAATTGTTTTCAGATCCCAAGGGAAATGGGTTGAGCATTCCCATTGTTCCAACGTTTGGCAACAACGATATTCTTCCACACAACATTCTGCTGCCCGGCCCGAATAGATGGCTACAGACGTATACACACATATGGCGTCATTTTATCCCCGAGGAACAGCGCCACAGCTTCGAGTACGGCGGTTGGTTCAACGTCGAAGTCATCCCGAACAAGCTCGCCGTCTTTAGCGTCAATACTCTCTACTTCTTTGATCGCAATGCCGGCGTCGATGGATGCGCCGACCCCGCCGAGCCAGGATACAAGCAGTTGGAGTGGATGCGCGTCCAGCTGGAATTCATGCGCAAGCGGGGGATGAAGGCGATCCTCATGGGACACGTCCCCCCAGCTCGGACAGACAGCAAGAAGCTGTGGGACGAGACGTGCTGGCAGAAGTACACACTATGGATGCACCAGTTCAGGGACGTCGTGGTAGCTGGGCTGTATGGTCACATGAACATTGACCACTTCCTCGTCCACGACACCCATGACATTGACATTGCTTTCCTGTCAGGGCTATCCGATGAACATGGGACGCGCGAGGATATGGATGACGAGCTCACGATCCAGTCTGGCACAGACTACCTCATGGAGCTGCGTGACGATTGGTCAAAACTGAAAAAGCCCCCTGCGCTTGCCAACAAGTCAGACGGTGTTGGCGAAACCGGGAGGAGAAAAAAGGGCGGGAAGCGTCAGGACCCCTGGGGAGAGCGTTACGTTTTGTCTCTTGTTGGCCCCAGCATCGTTCCTACATATTTCCCCACTCTCCGTGTGTTGGAGTACAACACCACCGGACTTGAAAACGTTCCAGTATGGCACGCCAGCAAAGCCCCGGAGTCCTTGCCTCAATCCCAAGGCTCCTCCGAAAAGCACCTCGACCTCCGCCGCCGCACACTATCCGACCTCTCCGACTTCTCCGACTCATTCGAACACATCGAAATCGCCAAAAAGAAGAAGAATAAGAAGAAGAAGGGCGGCGGTAAAAAGAAGCATTCCCCCGGTAAACACAAGAAACCTCACGACCCGAACCTCTACATCCCTCCTCCCCCCGCAAAAAGCTCTCCTCCCGGTCCAGCATACTCACAACAGCCACTAAGTCTTACCGGATACACCCAATACTTTGCTAACCTCACACACATCAACAATCTCAACCTCACCGAGGAATATTCGATCAGACCGCCCGGTCTAATCTCTCAAGCATTCAACTGGTTACCAGACTGGCTACTCAAATGGCGAAATGGCAAACACGGAGGCAAGAAACCGACAACTCCCAAACCAGACCCGCGGGAATTCAGTTTCGAAGTCGAGTACAGCACTTTCGATGACAAGATATACAAGCTGGGCGACCTGACGGTTAATTCGTTTGTCGAGTTGGCGTACAGGATCGGACAGACTGCAAAGGGGCATTCCGTGATTGAGGAGGAAATTCGCGAATATGAAGCCGATGATAAAGAGGCAGGCGAGGTTGAGGAGTGGGGTAGTGATGATGATGACGACGATGATGATGAGAGCGATAATGATGATGAGGATGAAGAGGATGAGGATGTAGAAACACAAGGGAAGAAAAAGAAGGGCGGCAAAGATAACAAGGGTAAAAAAGGAAAGAAAGGGGGACACAAGAAGAAGAAGAAGAAGAAGAAGCTGAACAAGACTTGGTTGCATTTCTTGGCGCACGCGTTCGTGGGGACGCTGGATGAGGAGGAGTTGAAGAAATACTCTTGAGTGGCTGGAAATGGTTCCCTGTTGTACGATTTTGTTTGGTTTTTTTTTTATACTTTTGCATTGGCGGTCTCTTGAATTTCAACATACATGGCTTACGGAGTTTTTTTGGGGGGTTTATTGGGCAAAGGGAAATGGATCATCAGCAGACAAGAAAGCAATGGCAGGTCGGAAGAGGGATGAGGAGGAGGAGAAGGAGGATGGAGGAAACCGCACACATCAATTGGGCTTGAATTCTCATTACTGGGATAGGGAAACATCATGGTCATCTTCGACCATGTATATTTTTTAGTGGACAGGGTCGGAAAAAAATTAGATCAAGATATAGTGTAGATTAAAGCGCTTGACGATTTAATGAAGGGGTACAATATTCGAATATCTTCACCATGATGTAGAGCAATGAGTTGGCTGTAGTCCAAGAAAGGTAAATAATATTCAGTCTCTCGGTCAATTAATTACATCAGCCATTTAAGAAGTTGGTTGAGGGAAAGATTGGTTTTATATATATATATTTATTTTAGAAGATATATTCGATATAAGTTATATATCTCTCTCTCTCTGTGTGTGTGATATACTGACCGGCAATTTTATATATCTCTATATATATAAAACCGAACCCCCAAACATCAAGTCGAGGGTCCTTCTCTTTGCTACCCTCCCATCTCCTTGCCCCCCCCCCCCCCCCACAACATAAAAACATTTCCAAAATCTTGAAAAGATTGTATGAGGGAGTAATAAGAAAAAAGGTATTAACAACCTAGTATGTAAATATAAGATAAAAAAAAAAGGTGAAAAAAAGAAAATGTGTCACAGCCATGTGTGCATGTATATGCATGTATGCATGTAAATGATCAAATATTACCAAACAGCCTTCCCAATTCCCTTTCCCTTCCATTTCCAATCATCATGATCCTCATCCTCATCCTCATCCTCATTCATCGTCATGGCCACTCAGCACAGAGAGCCACTGTCCAAGCAGACTCTGATGGTCCCGCAACGATCCAGCATGGGGAACTCATCTAGCGAAACCTCCTTGTCCTCTTCGAGGTCCGCGTCAGGTCTAGGCATGGGCTTCTTTGCGTAACCCTTCAGCGTTCTAAACTGAGATCCCATGACCCTCCCTTCCTCGACGACGGCGTGCACGTCGGCAATCATCTTGCCGGCCTCGTGCATCGCCTTACCGGGGGTAACGGTGTCGGCCAGCCGCAGCTCGCCGGCGATCTTCTCCATCTCGGCCCTCAGCATCCACCTCTCCCAGCTCCAGCCGGCGGCGACGCCCGTGATGGCAGCGGCATTATCCGTCGAACCGGAGACTACAGCCTCCATCTGATGCACTTGAACCGTCTCGCCCGAAGTCGAGTCCCGAGCGGTGACCACGGTGGGCCGAGGCAAGTGTTTGGGCCCGACAGGTAGACAGACCCACGCGCGGCGGACATCGTCGAATCCGGCATGAGCAAGGCGCGACAGGAAGCAGCGCGTAGGTTTGGGGTCGTAACCCAGAGTCTGAAGAGCAAAAGAAAACTCGACCGACTTGGCGTTGCCCATGGGCCCGGCGTTGACGATGTCGGCGTCGAGCACCGAGAACTCAATGTAACCGCCCGGCTTGAGGACGCGCATGCATTCTTTGAGGCAGGCGTCCCACTCGTCTACTCCGTTCTCGCCAGAGAGCTTGAGAACGGCGTGGAGCTCCCGGGCCGAGATCAGATCAAACTGATCGTCCGCGAAGGGAAGCTTGGTGAGCCGCTCGACGGCGACTTGGCGATGGTTTGGAGGACCGCGGGGGTTGCAGTTGCTCAATTGGCGGATGGTCTTGGTCGTGACCGTGTACACCTTTGTGTTTGGGTATTGGAGAGCAGCATGCCAGCCCCAATCGCAGGCAACCGGCCCACCCAGATCAAGAATGCGTGCGCGATCGCGGCTGAGCCCCTTGGCGTTGGGCGCGAAGGTGCTTTGGCGGGCCAGACGCTTGCCCACAGGCGCCGAAATGAGGCGACCGCCGTTGAGCAGCTTGGTGGCCGAAACGTTCCAAGCGGCCATGTTCATCTGGGAAAGGGCATCCGCCTCCTTGTCGGCGCGGAGCTTCTCCGGGTCGTCGACCAGGTTATCGTCGCCGCGGACCACGTTGGTGCTCATGCGCTTCTTGGCTGACTGGGGCACCACCGTGAGCTGGTACTTGCCCAGGAGTTGGTTGCGATGGGCTTCCTTGAGGGAGACGCGCTGAGCCTGGAGGGCTTCGAAGCGCGGTTGACGGTGGATGAAGACATCGTTGTGGTTGGATCGTACCGTCAAGTCGGTGAAGGCGCGGTAGTAAGCAGACTCCTGACGCAGAAGCTTCGGAGGAAGATTGCGAGGAACCTTGTCTGTGGACGGGACCTCGGAGAAACGGACACCTTTCTGCCTGGGCTCAACCTCAACCTCGACGTCCTTGGGTGCAGGCTCCGGCTTGACTTCGGCATCAGGCTCCTGAGCAGATGCTGCCGTCTCCTCGTGCTCCTCCGAGAAGCCTGTGACACCTTGAAGGTAGGATCGCTGAGCCATGAGCCATAGCTGAGTGCGATCAGCATGAGAGAGTGCATTCTCTTCCTGCTTCTTCACATAGTCCGGGTCGTACTCAGCAACGATCTCGTTGACAACAATCGGCGAACTTGGCTCCTCCGCCACCGTCTCAGAAGCCACACCCTCAGTTTGCTTGGGGGTAGGCGGCACCCTCCGAGCAGTGATGGGCACTGGCGTAGACTCAATGCGGATCGCCGTTGGGAGGTCCTCCGGATCTAGGGCCGCTGGCCACTCGATAACCCTCTCAACAATAGCTGATGGTGCCTCATCGAGATGAAGCGGCCTCGGTGGCGGTCCTGGCGGCGGCGGCGGGATTCGGCCGGTCTCGTTTTGGCTCCATGGTGTCTTGTAAAAGTTCTCTGCAGTCGTCGAAGTTGGTGGGTGGGAATCATCACCTTGGCTACCGGCATTGACGTTCCAAGTCCGCCGGCTCGCCGACGAAAGTTCAGAGAAGAAGCCGCCAGGGGATGGAATCACCAGTTTACTCAGTCCTGCAAGGGATAGCCGGTTGAAAGAAGGGGCTCGGCCAACGACTCCAGTGTTCAACCGGGGCCGCTGCGGCCGCGCCTCGGCCATCTCCTGCGGTAACTCGATCACCCGAGTTGGCGCATCCTCAACTTCTGATTCGCTGCCAGAAAGTGCTTGAAGGGTCTCGAGTGCGCCAGGTTGGAGTTGTACACCGGACCACTCCTGGTCGCCTTTGTCCTCGCACCCTATTACGGGGGTAGGGGGGGCGGATAATGCGGCCATTTCCTCCGAGTTGATACTTCCGTCAAGAGATGGCGGTGCTGAAATTCGTGGGATCTCCTGGGCCTGTCGTAGTTCCATGAGCCTCAAGACGGCCGGTGACATTGCCACGGCGGACGGTGGTGTTGGTGGTATCGGCGACAACATCTTCTTGCCGGCGGCATTGTCCTGCTCCTCTGGGATGACCAATGGAGTCAGCGACCGGCGAGATCCAGCAGATACCCTCGAGCTTCTCTTCAAACTCCTGGTGCTCTTGGAGCTGCCGCGCTGTCTGCTGATGCCATTTGCCTGGAGTCGCTGCTTTCTTTGAGTCTCATCATCGGACACATCATAAAGGTCGTCGAATTCGGTGACGTCGGTCATTATACTTTCGCGGTTAGGGTTCCACTGGAAGGATGGGTTAGACGAGGATGCGTTTGAGCTAGCGTCGTCGTTGTCGAGGTGGTCGTTGTCGGCCTCGTAGTCGCTGGGCACACACGAGGGTGTCTCGGGCAGGATGGGAGCGGCCAGAAAGTGCATACCCCTTGGTGTAGGAAAATGGTCGCTCAAGGGTGAAAGCCACTGTTCAATCTTCTCGGTCGACTGCCTGTTTGCCCTCCTCCTCCTCTCCGCGAACGAGTCTCTCGAGTGCTCAGGTTCCTCCATTATAGGGTTAAGTCCCCGGTTTGGCCTCCGTCGGCCAAGCGGGGAGGGTGGCCGGTATGCAAGTCTCGGCAGCAAAATCTGGTCCGACATATTGAATTGGTTTTTTTTTTGGGTTTTTTTTTTTTTAGGTATCGCGTAGGATTCGATGGTAAGAGCGGCGTAACACAGAACTAGACGACCTGCGCCGGAAAAAGCACAGTTAATTAGGAAGAAGTGGTGTGAACGATAGACCGGCTTCGGTCAACCAATTTACTAAAGAATGTTAAACAATACGTGCGAACGAGGCGTAGAGAATGGAATGGGGAATCCAGAATTAGTGAGACCCAGATGACTGGAACTCGTGATATATTATTACAACAGAACACAGAGACATGATAGCCACTTGACGCCCTTGTCCACCACAGCGGCTAACTGATGGACACTGCCCACATCGACGGCTGGAGTCATCGGCATGGCGTGACCATGGTTTGGGAGAAGCGCAGGTGGGACGTTGAGCTGGCAGTGGACTAATTCCCCAGCATACCTGCTTGGACAGCACCAATAAGCCCAATATCTCTCGCAAACAGCAAATCAGATTGCGTGTGATGTCGACGAAAGTCCGAAAGTGAATCGATAGCAACCATGCGTAGGCAGGCCGCGCGCCAATAAGAACGACGAAGAGCCAAGAAGAGCTGCGGGCGTAGCCAATGAGAAGCGTCATTGCAACGCCCAAAGTTGGGCGGGCGCTTACAACGGCGCATGTCTCTCCACGATTGGCTGCGAAGTTTTCTTGACATCTCGGAGCAAGATGAACCACACCTCGTTTTTCTTGATAGCTTTGTTCCCCCACAACCAAGTTTTTCGCCCATGGCAGTCATGCCAAGCGGTGAAGAAAAAGCAATAAGCGAAGACGGGAAACCCAGGTCGTCGATTTGTGCCTGTCGATCACATCCCAGCACACGACACTTCAGTCCCCGGTTTCTTCTGGTGCAGCCGCCCATCTAACATGACCAAAAAAAGCACTTGCAGCACTCGCATTTGCCCGTGCATTTCCATATCGGATGTCGTCACCAAAGTTTATTTCCCCTTTTGATCCCGCTGTTGTTTGACGCCACTTGGGTACGTCAGCGCCTTGATCCAAAGCCATGGTTGGAGAAACCAATCTTTCGAACAATCATGATATTATTGTGTGTGGCTTCTCCGTAATATAAACTGCACCGGGTGTTGGTTTCTTTCGGCTGATTACGTTCCTCGTGGGTTGGGGAGACGGTCCAGAATGGTCCTTTGGTAATTGTAATTGTGAACTGTCACCATCCCATTCGGAACCATCTGACATCGGCAATTTGTGTTTTGCTACCCTAACGGTGCGGCCAAGTAAGCATGTTCTTATAATAACAACAATAAATGCCCCGGCAAAAAGGTCTGTCTGGTTTGACTTGAGCCAACTGTCGAGTACTATGGTGGAAGGAGAGAATATGAGGCGAGGCAGCTGGCCTGAGTATTGAACCGCAACCGCCGCGTTCAATGTGAGGCAACTCTGACTGCAGAGCATAAAAGCAGGAGGAAATTAACAGCAGGTAATACCGTCGTGAGAAGGTAAGAAAAATCGATAGTTGGTGTGCCGAGGTGTGCGTGTCGAGTGCAGCGCGAGCGAGTGATGAGGTGAAAGCGCCAGCTTTGCCGCCGATTGCGACAGCCCTTGCCTGTAATGTGGGTCGACATTCTCTAAGTAATCGCCTCTGATTGGACAAATTGTACGCAGGCGCAAGTTCCAGGTTGGGGTTGAGCTTGGTGACCGCCTTCCGTTCTAGCATAAGCCATTACCCAGCTTGTTTTCTGCCCCGCCATCAACGTTTCTGCCACTCCCGTCCCCCCCCGCAGTCCAATTCAAACGCGGGGCAGCCAGCAAGATCCCAAACCAATCCATTCCGGCGAACCATTTCACGCGACACAGAAACACACCCCTATATTCCATAGGCAACTTGAAAATACCCACCACACTTGTAAAACCAACTTTCATCAATATAATATTCACACTTTAAACCCCCCAAAACAAATCGTATTAGTTAGGCATGGCCGAAACAGCCTCGGCCAGCCGCGAGGTAGTTTACTGCGGTGGTAGGTGATTATTTTCTCCCCTCCCCCCCAAATATAGACTGTGACATCACAGCAACAACAACTCAATGTCATAACAAACTCCCTTCTTAACTCCCCCTTTTCCCCCTCATATCAAACCCTTAAATTGTCCACCAACATAACTAACCCTCCTTTTGTCTTTTAACAATCTTGCAGTATGCACACTCCCACCCGAGGTACGAAACGAAAAAAGCCCCCCCCTCCCAAAATCAAAACCCCCCCCCCCCAATAAACTAAACTCACCCATTTTCTGTTTTGTTAATAATATAAAAACACACAGTACTGCGAATACGGAGGAACAACGAAAAAATGCCAGGAGTGGCTTGAAAAGGCCAACCCGGCCCTCTACGAGAGGATATGGTCTGCCGAGGCCCTCGAGGCAGCCACGGCCTCGCTCTCGATCGAGGCCAAGGAGCGCGCGGCAAAGGACGCCAAGAAGAAGGCGGCAAAGGCCGAGGCGGCCGAGCAGAAGCAGGCCGAGAAGCTTTCGAGCTCCGTCGTCACCATCAAGCGCATCGAGCGCAACAAGCGCAAGTACGTCACGAGCGTTTCGGGTCTGGAGGCTTTCGGGTTGGATTTGAAAAAGGTAAATTGGTTTCTTTTCTTTGTTTCTTTGAATTGAAAACATAAAACCGTTGAAGGGTTGCTAATGATATTCTTCATGATTCAAATAAAGGTCGCCAAAGATTTCGGCAAGAAATTTGCTACGGGTTCTTCGGTCACAAAGGTCCCCAGCGGAGGCGAGGAGATTGTGGTTCAGGGTGACGTCAGCGACGAAATCGAGGAGTTCTTGTTGGAAAAGTACAAGGAGATTCCCGAGGACAATATCGAGCTGGTAGAAGACAAGAAGAAGAAGGGTGCTGCGGCCGGTTGATTAAAGATGTTACTTTTTTTTGGGGGTGGGGGGGGGGGGGGAGAGGGGGCGGTTATGAATGATGGAAAAAAGTCTTGGTTGGGGTTCCTGGAAATATGCAAGTGTATTCCGTTGGACTATATCGCAAATACTAATCAAGCCTCTTTCCCTTTCCCTCCCTTTCACATCGAATAAAAAAAAGTTGGCTATGATATATACGCATGGATGAAAAAGAACAAAAAGCAGATACTCTAATTTATCCTTTCCGGGCTTGTTCCCATAACACCAAAGCCAGAATTTATGTATCCTTCCTTGTCGTCAAATGCTCGAACAGAAGTCGCCCGATCATCCATAAATGATATGACAACAAGTCCAACTTGAGCCTCCCCGATATTCCCATACATTAGCAGAAAGCCGAACCCATCAAGATAATAAACCTCCAACGCTAAAAGGTTAATACTGTCGCAAATCTAAAGCACGAACAAACCCAGCCACGCTCAGCCTCACCAGACTTCCCTATACCCGTTTTCGTAATACTCTTCCAGCTGCTCTCCCTACAGAACCTCCCGCGGCGGCCGCCGCCGCCGCCGTCTTCTTTCCGGCCGTCGCCGTCCCAGTCGTCCCCGCCACGCCCTTCTTCAAAGAATTAACAACCCCGGCGCCGACCTTCTTCGCCGTCATCGTGCTCGTGGCCGCAGCTTTAGGAGGCGGCGGCCTATCCCCGGGAGCGGTAGCAGGTCTGTTTCTCACAACTGTAGAGGTACTCCCCTCGCTCGACTCAGAAGTGCCGCTAACCCTTCTTGCCGTAGCGGTTCTCGTACCCGGTCTCGATGCAGCGGCCGGGGTGGGTTGGCCTCCGACCGTTGCGCCGCGTTTCCTTGCCGACGGTGGCGGGTTCGCCGCAGAGATGGCGCTGGAAGACGGGATTTTCCTTACTGAGCCTGGAAGGATCGTTGGGCGCGGAGCCGTGTTCCGGACGACGCTGTGGAGGAGGGACGTGGCGGCGTTGGTTCCTTTTGTCGGTGAGACCGGACCGGGCGTGGGGCGAGCAATGCCGGTTCCTGTGCGGTTGGCGCCGGGAGTCATGGCCGGGTTCGGTTGGCGCTGCGGGACGGCGCGCATGTTGGACGAGGTGGGGGATAAGATGTGCTGGTTGGTAGAGTGAGAAATTGGGTTTGCGCGGGGGCGTTTCTTGGGGTTCTCTACTGTTGATTCCACTGCGTTTTCTTTGTCGCCTCCTGCCATTTCGTGACTAGATCAAAGCATGTCAGCACGGGAAAGATGGGTAACGGCGGGTTAGAGGGGATGCGGAACATACCTGCGTCTCTTTGGTCGCGCGGCAGGTGGTGGTGCAATTTGGTAGACTGGTCGTGAGGTGACTGGCCTCTCTGGTGATCTGTCCTTCTCTGGAACTGGCGGACCTCTTTGTTGGGGTTTGGCTGTGGTATTTGCGCTTGATGTCGACGACTGGGTGTCGCTAGAGTATCTTTGCAAGAGATCTTCCATCTTCATCCTTCGCAACGACATGGGGATACGGTTGACGCGGATCTCTATCCTCGTGCGGAGACTCTGAGCGTGGATGTTATAGTTCGACCGGAGCTTGCGAGCGCGTTCCGCGACTGCATGTTCAGTTAGCATGGTATCGCGAGGAGGCTCCCAACGCCTGCAAAAACCGTACTCTCGAGTTGCAAATTTTCTACAAGAGCCTGCTTCTGCGCCGCTGTGATTTTCCTTTTCTTTGACGGGCTCTGTTGCAGTTCCGTGTCTGAAATTTTCCTGGGGCTTTTTTCGATCGGCATCGCGACCGCGAGCTCTTGTTGTTGTGGCATTGCTGCAGATCAAGGTTTGTCGCTCACTTTCTAATGTCGGAAAGCAAGTTTTTTTCGATATAAACGCGTCGCTTCAATATATGTGCAAGTGTCTGCTAGGGTTCGAGTCCTCGGTTGTATATTTTTTTTTTCTCGTAACTGATCGCGGTTCGTCGCGTCGTGGTTGAGTAGTAGCGCGAAAAAAAGGGTGGGAGGAGAGAAGTTCCAAATGGAATTGTGGCAATGCGTTGTCCGTGATCTGTGATGTGAGTGGTCCGCGTGTCGAAAGTAAACAAACCAAAGCGCTGGGGCTGGGGCTGCACAGGCCAATGTTTGCACTGTTTTTAGCTTGCGGGGCCATTCTTCATGCAAGTGGGGCCCTCCAAACATCAGCATAGGTTTCTCGCAGGTAGGTAGTGCCTATGAGCCTATGATCCTAGCGCCGGTACCTTCCGGTACAGTGCGAGAGCGGCACGCACCCTCCAGGCTGAACCGCCTTACGACAGTGACGGCCTTGGCCTTGGCTCTGCTCGCCTTGCGTAGCAAGAGAGCTCCATCGAGGTGCTTGACCAACCTCAACCCCAAAAGCTCCCAACAACAACAAACCGACCGTTTCTGACAAGGCAAACCATTCGATCAACTACATCCAATCCAGTTACCGCACACACCACAGCTTGCCCAACATGGTTCTCGAGGCGGTGATGATCGTGGTGGACAACAGCGAGCCCAGCAGAAACGGAGACTACACACCAACCCGCTTCGACGCTCAGAGCGATGCCGTCAGCATACTCTTCCAGAACATTACCCAGGGCAACCCCGAATCATCGGTTGGCTTGATGGCCATGGGTGGCAAAGGCCCCGAGGTGCTGGCAACCCTGACGACAGATCAGGGCAAGATCTTGGAAGGCTTGCATCGGACCAAAAAGAAAATTAGCGGGACTGCCCATTTGGCAACGGGCTTGCAGGTTGCACAGGTGAGTTTGTTTGATCAGAACGATATATTACGCGAAACACAAAAATTGGGTTCAAGGGTTCAGGAGGCTGACAGGTTGGTGATGAAAACAGCTTGCGCTCAAGCACCGACAGAACAACTCGCAGCGGCCGCGCATTGTCGCCTTTGTGTGCTCGCCCATCGACGACAGCCAGAGCGACCTGGTCAAATTGGCCAAGAAGATGAAGAAATCCAACACGACGGTTGACTTTGTGCTCTTTGGCGACATGGACGAAGGAAACCAGGAGAAGCTCGAGGCATTCAACAACGAGGTCAAGGGCAGCGGCGAAGGGTCACACCTTGTTGTCATCCCTCCCAGCAATAGGTTGCTCAGCGACCAGCTCATTTCCTCTCCCATCATGCTTGGCGAGGGTGCTGGCAGTGGTGCTGGCGGTGGCGGCGATGGTGGTGCCTCAGCCGAGGACTTCCCTTTCGGTGTCGACCCAGCTCAAGACCCCGAGTTGGCCCTCGCCCTGCGCATGAGTATGGAGGAGGAAAAGGCACGGCAAGAGAAGCTGGCGCGCGAGGAGGCGTCCAAGGCTGCGCCCAAGTCATTGGAGACTGTCGAGGAGGATGGCGAGTCAACACCGCTGCTTGATGAGAGTGGAAAAGTGCGGAACAAGAAGGATGATGACAAGGGAGACAAGATGGATACTTCATAATCGGTTTCATGGATGGCCTAGAAGCGTGTGTTTACAAAAGAAGAATAAGGGCGTGCCTGTGGATAAATAGACATTGCTTTAGCAATTTTTTTTTTCGGAGCGCCCAACCAACTAGCTGCTCACGATTCTACAACTCCCTTGGCCTTTTTATGGGGTATTGATAAAAATCTCCCTCGCAATAATTTTTTTTTTTTTTAAAAAAAAAAAAAAAAAAAGACGCCCGATAACTCCTGTCATTTCGAATTCCAAGAAAGTCCCTTGCTAAAACCCTCGCCATTACAGCATCCTGAGTGCCAGTCTCCTTTCTCCTTCTCTTTTCAACCCATCACCTGCTATTCATTTCCCGAATATACGAAAGCAGCTTCCGGTCAAACAAATCGCACCTCACTGGCATCTCAAGCTGGTAGAAGGGGTTCTTCATGACGTAGTCGGTGTACATTTCGTAGACGCGGCGCATGATTATGTCAACGTTTGTCTGGGTGGTGTCGGAGAACAGCAGAAACTTAATCCCCGTCATCGTAGTGAAGCATTGCATGCGGAAATTTTCAGACTCTAGGACCTCGAGACCTGATGGCGGGTCGGGTCGGATGCCGGCCGATGAGGATGATGATAGCCGGTTGGTGTTGTGGTTGCCCAAGGGGTTGAGACGAGCAGTGATGGCGTGGACACTTTTGGAAAAGAGAGATTATGAATTCAGTGAAAAAAGAAGGGTGGGGGAGGGAGGGGGGGGATGCCTTACCCATGAAATGTGCCGGCTAGAACTAGGTAGTCATTTGTACTGATTTTCTGAAGCCCTCCCTCATGGAAGGTTCGGTGATAGATCAGGCCGCCAGCTTTGTTGATGATGATGAGGGCGAAGATGGTCCTTTTAAAAGTCAAGGTAAGTTAGGGAAGAGGGGGAAAGGATTGTAATCCAAAAAGGGAAAAAAAAATCGGGTTTAAAAATCATACATGATTAATTCTTTATTGGTGCCAACCTCATCTCATGAAGCTTTTGTGTAGAGAAAGTGAAATGAGGTCCTCGGGCGGTGAAAAAGGGGGGCAGATGTGATGTTGAATGAGCAGCTAGAATGTTTGCAGAGCCTTAATTCCAGGCTGTTTGATGATAACAGATCTCAAGATACGAATGAGATTTGGAGCGTTGCTGAGAATGAGAACTGAGATAATTGCTTGTTCGGATGATTATTGGTGGCTCTTGCTTGACTGGGTTTAACTAACTTGAAGCTCACATGCCTTGTCGTTGGCTGTCCCATGGGTGATGTGGGGCCATTTTCTTACTGCCAATTGCTTGAACACCATGAAGCACGGGCCATCGACATCCCTTATAAACTGCACTTGAACCCTCGAGTTTCTCACATCGTTTTGAAGGATCAGGAAAACGGCTTTATTACTTTTTTGTCTTCAGACCATTGCTTGGTGCTTAAAATAAAGACGTTCAGATTCTACCTACCCAATACATACCCAATACATACCCAATACATACCCAATACATACCCAATACATACCAGAGCAAGCAGGGCTAGGGTTGTATACCATTGTTACATTATCTTTTGGTCAACTGCCCAGCGGCCAGTTCTTTGACGCTATCCCATCACTTCGAAGCGCAAACAATACCATGACCTCTCCATCAAAAACATAGAATTACCATCTAGCAAAAGTCACATATTTATACATGTCGGCATTTCGGGGAAGTGAGTCGCAATGCCAAGTCCAGCACCTCTCAGAGCATCGTCCACCACAACATTACACAGCATTGCAGACGTCATCATCTTATGCGGCTTGCAGATTCAAGACCAAAGTGCAAGTGGAAATACGGAACAAAATGTATGAATTCTGACAGAAAAAAAAAGAAGAAGAAAAAAAACCTCCGAGGGGCTCGGCCGTGGTTGGTCGCCCGGACATTCCCCAACCTGTCAGATCCGATTTCCTTCCAAAACATCTGGCACCTGCAGCCACCAATGCGGCTTGTCTCTGGTGATGAACAACTCACGATATTGGACAAAACAAAAGAAGAATGTTGGACGTTTCAAGACTCTGTTAGATGTCAAAAATTTGATGCACGCAAAATAGAAACCCAAGCCGCCGGGCTGCAACCCCCCTTTCTACTCCGGGCTGCCCAATAGTTTGGATCGCCTATGCAGCAGCGGCTGGTTTTTACTGATCCGTGGCACCAAAAGGCAACGTCAACTGCCTCAGCCCCGCCTCACCTTCGGTCCCGAGTTTACATGCTGGGCTGAGCATAGGGTTCATCTACATGCTTTTCTTTTGGTATTGTCGGCCGCCGGCTTTGAGAGATCGCCGTGCCGTCCTTTTTTTTTCTTGGGGCATCAGCCTCTTTGCCGTGAACCCGTGCCAATGTCGTTTCTGTGAGACACATCTCGCAGACTCTGACATGCAACAAAAGGAATATCATGGAACGAGGCCGCGCGGCATCATCGTTTGTGGTGCGCCCTGCGTTGTGTTCTGACCCACCGGCAGTTGGGCTCTGATGTTGATCGTTGAGCACTGGCGATCTTCATCCCTTCTCCCCCCGTAGACACCGAGTGGGCTTGCCCCGGACCTGAACTGAGATCGAAGCTTAAACATTATATATACATGCAGAGCTCTCCATGCACGGGGGGAGAAGTTTCCTTTCGTCCCGTCACTAAGTTCAACGCTAACCGCTTGCCAATTGCTGCCGTCGTCTGAACGTTGAGACGGAACGAACATAAACAAGTCTTCGTTGAACCGGTGAAACGTTGCCGGGTTAGCCTATTTCATCATTGATCAGCTTTGTTTGAAAAAAAAAAAAAAAAAAAAAAAAGAAGGAGGAATAGGTCCATATATACATACATTAGGGACGTTGTCCTATTCCACCTACCCTCTCATCCCTCAACCTCACTCACCTTCTTAATCCTTCCGCCTTTCTCATATTCAACCTCAACATATAATTCCCCCCCCTCAAACCGCCACAATGAAATCAACAACCCTCACCACCCTCCTCGCCCCAGCCCTCGTCACCGCCCAATGGTGGGGAGGCGCTCCCGAGTGTGCCGTAAGCCTTTGCTCCCCGACTCCCTCGTCTTTCCCTTGCAATTAGGTATTCTAACTCCAAACTCAGCAACCATGCTTCTCCTCCCTCTGGT
The DNA here is from genome assembly GCA_033576145.1 of Cladorrhinum samala. Taxonomy (NCBI): domain Eukaryota; kingdom Fungi; phylum Ascomycota; class Sordariomycetes; order Sordariales; family Podosporaceae; genus Cladorrhinum; species Cladorrhinum samala. The sequence goes on along the minus strand of MU865046.1, from coordinate 2,161 downwards.
CCTCGGCCACCTCCGACTCGGCCTGGCCGGCGCCCACAAACTACTGCGGCGCGACCCAAGCCGCCTCAGTGTCGAGCTGCATCAACTCGGCATGCAGCGCCACCCCGACGGCCATAACCAGCTACGGATCCCTCTCCTCGTCTCTGTGCTCCCAGTGGGCTTCTTGCACCTCTGCCGGCTCGACCGGCGTCTACACCGTCAGCGTCCCGGCTTTCACCGGAGCCTGGGGCGGCCCAGGCCACGGAGCTGGTAACGGGCACTGGAAGGGCGGCGACGACGGAGATGATTGGACCAAGACCTGGACCGGAGGAGTTTATACAGTCACCGGTTGCGAATGGTACTTTTCCTCTTCCTTTAAATAATCCCCTTCCCCCCCCCCTTTCCTCTTTTCTCTTCCCACTCAAAATCTGGGGGGAAAAAATGAGGGAAACCTTTCTTTTTTGCTGATGTTGTACAAACAAAACAGGAACGGAAACCCTTGGGCTGGTGGACCGGGCGGTTGGGGTCACGGCGGTGCGGACGGCTCGCCTTGGGCTCCTTGGGGCAAGGGATGGAAGTGGTCGACGGCAACCCAGACCGTGACGCAGGTCATCACGACCGACGGCGCCGTGACTACTTCGGTCGGTCTCGCGACTGTCGGCTTGGCCGTCAGCGGTGATGTGACCACCACCAGCATCCTGACCGGGGAGAGGGCGCAGGCTACCGGGAATGTCGGCGGACGCAATGATGTGGATGCTGGAGTCAAGGTCATGGGTGTCGTGCTTGGCGGCGTGGTTGCCGTTGCTGGGATGCTCTGATCTGCTGTCATTTGAGTAGGGGGGCTTTTGGTGAACATGTAAGAGTTGGGGTTTTTTTTTTTTTTTTTTTTTTTTTTGTTGGGTTGGTTTAGCAGGGATGACTTGATTTTTTTGATTTTTTTTTTTTTCAGGGAGGTTTTGTGAGAGAGATATATAACATGAAAGAAAACAAGAAATAGAAATATAGTTGTAGCTTTTATGTTTGAGCTCTTACCATAGCAAAGAATTAATCTGTCTTAGCAATTAATATCTTTGCTGACGCCTTAAACTCAAGTTATCATAACGTCTCCTAGGAAGTTGCCGTAAAGAACTTGTGAAAGCTTAGTGTGTTGTGTTGTACCACATTTGGTACACACGCACAATGAAACAATCCTAAAACGATAATCAAATATGACATACAACGACAGGTTGTTGGCAGTGACTGGGGAGGTTAGTAGGATATGGTAGTGACCACCTGAGGACCCAGGGCTCGAAGTCGAGTGGGCTTCTGCTCCCTTCCCTCCCCCTCCCCCCCCTTTTTTTTTTTTTCTTTTTTCCTTCGCAGGTGTCTCATTTTCTTTAGGATTCGGTGTTGCTCCCTTTTCATAATTTCCTTCGTTCTCAAACTCTCGGCCTTTTTCGTCGTTTGGTGAAACTCGGTTTTGGTCTCTTTCTTGTTGCCCCTTTTGGTAGTGTGTCCTCCTTTCCCTCCTCATCCCTCTTTTTTTCTTTTATTTTTTTTTGGGTTTTTTTTTGTTATAATCCTTAATATATTTCCTTCCTCGGCTTTTCCCCAATATCTTCAGACTTGTTCGGCGTTTGAAATCAGGTTGGTCGTTAAACACCATGACAAATACTACCCAGCGCTGTTCCCAACCAAAGACCATCGGCTTCCCATGTGCCCTTCCCCCCCCCTCTTTGTCGGAAACCGTTTTTATTTTCCTTCCCTCACATCGAACCGTAAGACTGTCGGCAGTGAGAAGTTATATAAAAAACAAAATCATTTTTTACCGTTTACTCTCGTTTCTTCAACCAAGTAAAACTCAAAACTCAAAACTTTTTAAACCCTCCATCCCTCCTCTTTCAAGACACCTCCCAAACATGTTACCCACCTTTTCTCGAACTGCTTGCTCTCGACACGTCTTCTCCATCTTCATAACCAACTTTTACCTCCTTTTTTTTGGTGGTGGTGGTGGTGGTGGTGGTAGGGGAGGGGGAGAGAAGGGCGGTTTCTTACCAGTTCTGAGAGAGAGAGAGAGAGGGTGAAAGATCTCCGATATGTGTACTGAGGAGAAGTTCAGACTGGGGGGGGGGGGGGGGGGACGGGAATTATAAAAAAAAAAAAAAAAAAAAAAAAAAAAAAAAAAAAAATACGGGCTTGGTAA
>MU865045.1:28521-109209 GCA_033576145.1 Cladorrhinum samala | reverse complement strand
AAATTTTGTTGTTGTTTTTTTTTTTTTTTTTTTTGTCAATTTCTCTTTGGCAAAAATAAATAAAAAAAAAAAAAAAAAAAAAAAAAAAAAAAAAAAAAAAAAAAAAAAAAGAAGGACATAGTTACCTAGTACCGACCCTCATGCTGGTCTGAACCCTGACCACGCCGCCCTGGTGGACGAGCGAGTGAGCCTGCCCGATGACGCGGAAGACCTGATCCCAGCTCCCCTCGAGCGTCGTGCCGGCCGAGTGCATGGTGTACTTGACCCCGCTCGAGGCGAGGAGCTTCTGGACCGAGGCGACTTCTTTTGCTACCGAGGGTGATGCGGTCCCGACCTGTTGTTTTTTTTTTGGTTATTTTTATTGTTATTAATAAAAAAAAAATTCTTGAAAACAAGTGGTTAAGTGAATTGGGAAAGTTAACAAAAAAAAAAAAAAAAAAAAAAGAGAGGGAGAAAAAAAAAAGGGGGGGGGGGAGGGGAAGGAGGACAAAAGGTAAGTTTGTATAATTATTGCGTTGAGTTTTAAGAAAGTTTGTATGAACATTGTAAAAGTACGTAGGGTAGGTAGGTAGGTAAGGTAGGTGTATATATATAAAAAAAAAAAAAAAACATACAGGAACCAAACAAAAGTCGGCATAGCAAGTTTCCGGCGTAGGAATTGAAGAATAATCTTTTTTGTTGTTGCCGCTCATCTTGGTGATTCTTGTAATGGAACGAGAAATAATAATACCGCAGGATTGTTGTTGTTGTTGTTGCGAAAGTCGAGTAATGATGGGATATAATATCGATCCCGTGCGACGATGCAAAATTGACATCGTCTTCCTTTGGATTCGGATGAAAAAGATTGACGTATCTATGAAGTTGAGGTTACAAAAAGTTATGAGGGGTAAAATCAAAATACACACTCATTAATTTGGAGTGTTGTGTTTGAGAGTGTGCTTGGGTGGGTTTCTGTAGTGAGTAGCTGAGGTAAGTTGTGATAAATACGTTATCAAACGCTCGGTATGATGTAACATAAATTTAATAACTTACACTTATTGGCAGTTCATTATGATCAGGATACAAAACAACATTTCATGATAATTTTTTTTTGGTCTTTATTTTTATAAACTATTTTGAAAGAAAAACTCCTATGTATTGCATAAGACATTTTTCCTCCTTCTTTTTTTTTTTTTTTCTGTTTTCGTTGCCCATATAATCCTCAACGAGGCCCTCCCCTTCCCTATTTCCTCAATCCTCGTCATCCCCCCCCGGTGTCCCCCCAAAACCAATTCACCTAATCTTGAAAATACCATAGCACTTGAGTCTCATGAAAAGCGATGCGCAATCTGAAGCCCCCTTATGCTCCCTGAGGCCCTCTCCCCATATTCGAGAATTCCGGCTTACTTTTCGCACCCATCATCTTGATCCGTACGCACTCTGACACGGAACCGATCCATTATTGTAATGATAATTATCCCCAAATTACTGGCCTTCCTCTTGGTACCCTTGCCCGTATCGAAGGCGGAAACCCGACGGTATAGAGCTAGATCGGCAAAGTCGACGTGAGCGCGTGAGAGCTATCCGAAGGTTAAAGGATGAGAATAGTATCTGAGCGATTCGCATGAGGTCGTTAAGGGCTCCATGCCGGAAGCGTGTGGAGGGATGCAGAGGGCTTATGACACTTTTAGGGTGAGTATCCCCCGCCCCCCTTCCCTGGGTGCCTGCTTGTGGGTGAACAGAAAAGTGGATGGAATTTCTGGGGGCTAGTAATCAATGTAAAGAGGAGGAGGAGTCGACGGATAAACCGGAGGGATCGGGAAAGTTCCTAATGCCGTGAAGTCGACCGCTCCTCTCCTTCTTTTGAGTTCTCTGTCCATTGATTGGCCGAGGTCCGGTGCAAAATTCCATCTCGGGGTTGGGTTTGGGCGAGGTTGGCTGCTTTCATGAGTTACAGCAGCAGCAGTAGCAGGACCGGCGGCGCTGTAGACGTCTTGAAGGTCGCGCGTTCGGCCTCGTACGAACTCGACATCGGCTTTGGGGCTTGGCATGGTCTGTTTGGGCGAGTATTCGAGTGATGATAGCAGCGTGGATGGGTTAGTGGCCATGCCTGGGTTCTCGCGGTTCTCCGGAAACTCTTCATCTTCAAGCGAGGTGAGAGTCTCGTGCGTCGGGTCTGACTTGGAAGACAAAAACACCTGCTTGAGCTTCTTGTTCCACCCGATAAAAGTTTTGAATAGCTCCGAACGATGCTTTTTTTCGGCCTTGGGATGGTTATGGCGTGTGGTTTCCTCCTTCAGTGCCTGTTGCTGCACATTCAAGACGCCATTGCACCGCTTAGCTGCGTCGCTCAAAGGCCACAATCTCCTTTTCCGATGTTTTGGGTTAATATGGCGGTTGTTTTGCGCATTCTCGGTTTGCGTTTCTACATCTCCGCATTCTTGCTCATACCCTCGTACCGTTTCAGCCACGAAAAACCGGTCCAGTTTTCGTAGCTGTTCTCGGTGTTCCATCACACTTTGGGACAATTCCGGAGACGTCGCAGCCGCATGAAAGGGATCAGTGTGCGGCCAGACGGCCGCTTTTCGTGACAATGTCATGGTGATGGTTGATGTCAAAATATGGAATGGCAAACAAGAAATGTGGCAGGGAGAGGTTGTTTAAGGGGTTCGATGGGGCTTTATCTGATGAGATAGGCTTTGCAGGATCTGGTAGAGTCTTTCAACGTCTCTTGCGTAGAACTCCGGGGAAAACCCCGACAGCCGCCTGGCTGCTCGCGCCGCAAAACTCCGTCAGAGAAGAATTCGAAGAAACAGGAAGAAGGTGGAGAGGACATGGTCCCTGGCGAAGGGGGAAAGTGAGTTTTGATCAGTGAGGGAGGGGAGCCTATCTAAGCCGCCAGCTCGTCTTCAACATGTGACGGCGGGGCGCCATTCAGGTTTGCGACGTCAGTCTGGACGACATTATCAGGTCATAACCAAAGCTTCTACCAGTCCACTTCCAGTCATTCTATTGATTCCTTGACCTCAAAAGACTTGTATTCAACCTGGGGTGTAGCTAGCCAAAGTCCGCCTAGCCACCCCGCCTCACTGACACACCGGCTACGTCCGAACATTCACCATCAATTTAGCGATCGGCTTGCCCGATTTTTAGTGTGCGTGTCAAAGGACATTCAACGCGCGATGCACTCTCCACCAAAGACGGCGGCAGCACCAGTACCTAGACCACCCAAAATTGACAAACCCCATGCCAGCGATGCCGACTCCCAGTCAAAATCATCGTCGGGTACGACGTCACCCAGATCAACATCTTGTTTCTCCGCAGGTGTCGGCTTGTATGTCGAGTCGCCCATTTCCGACCTTTGGTCTATATCCGAGGACAGGTCAAACTCAACCTTGGACCTGCGAGGGCGGCCACGGCGCCTTGATGTCTGCGGGTTACCATCAATCGAGTTGCTATCAGTGTCCCCCTTTGAACGCCTTCCCCGGCTTCTCAGATTCATTGAAGTCCCGTTGCCCCGATCGAGCACCTGGTTCGCGGAAGATGCATCCACTTCGTGAACCGAAGCCGATACACCAGGTGGGCTGGATTCTGCTGATTTATACCAAGGCGTTGCCGATCGAAGCATGTTGCCAACATCCACTGCGCGGACGGCTGCCCACAACCCCAGGCTCAACGCGCAGAGGAGCACATCTTTTCCAGCGGCGGTCACCGCCGGATGGTCGTTGATAGATCCTAGAACCTTTTCGATTGATGTAGCGCTCCGCTCCCACTTGGATCGCTTCTGCGTGTCAAACGGAATCTTGATGTTGTGCCGGTGTTTGCGGGGCCCCGGAAAGTTGTAAAAGAGACTCGACACGGTTGTTTTGGCGTGTAATAGCGCGCTGGCCGCCGAGATGGCCTGGAATGTGTTTGTAATGACTCGGTAAGAGCTATGCGGTGCTAGATGCGTTGTGCCCCACGATTGGGGTGCCACCGTGGTCAGAATCAGCGGCGCAAACGAAAGCAGCTTTACCAGAGTAGCGGCGATGGGAAACCATGAGCTTCCTGCTGCCCAAGGCAACCACAGGGCAGCTGCAGAGCTTAGAGCCAAGGAGGAGTAAACCACAGGTGGGTTGGGTATCCAGTTGTTTGGTTTGGGGGAGAAAAAACGGTCCAAGAAGGAAGGCTGCCTGGTTGGAATGGGCGCTGGGGTCAAAAGGAGCGCCACGTAAAACAGATTCTGGGCAAACGACAGGCTGACCAAGTGAGCCAGGAGTGCGTATGCCCAAAGGTGGGGGATGTTTCGCCGGCGGCCTTCGATTGCAAGCAATGTAGTCCACGACAGTGTTGCCAGGTCGAGCTGTTGGCCCCACCATAGCGTACGGGATTTTTCGGCAATAATCTCAAGAGCATCCAGATAGATGGGTGTGTCGCTCAACCATTGTCTCAAGTGCCATTGCGAAGCGTCTGTTTCGTTTGACCCCACCAGTCGCGATGTCGAGAAGGGACTAAATTGCAATTAGTGCAAGCTCTAACCAACACCTAGCTTGTATGGGTGGAAAACTTACGAGTTTGGCACTCCGATTCCTCTGTCCAATGCCCAACCGTGGTAAGAAAGCTCAAGATACTTGTAGCCCGAAGTGATTGCAAAAACCAAGCCCATGCCGGCAAGTGAGCCAAAAGCTGACGTGAGTTTGGATCGTTGCGCGGCGCGAAGCCTCGTATCTTGGGATGGCCCGAGGGCTTTATGAGATTTCCATAAACTCTGCCCAACTGTATAAGTGAGATATGCGGCGGTCGCAACGTGAGATGCCACCAGAGCCAAGGGTGCGAGCCTGGGCTCTGCGCTGCTGGGAACGGGCGCCATTGCAAAATGCTTCAAAGAAGTTTGCGGGTGAGGCTGGGGAAAAAAAAAGATTATTTCAGGCGGTCATTGCATTCAAATAGGTATTTCACAATGCATCAGGTATCATATCCCCAAGGAAAGCACGTCCAAGGCAACTGATCGGCAGAGCTTGATAACAAGCCCATGCCATGACGACAACAATCAGGGTGTGAGGGGTACGAGGGGTAACCCTGAAGGATCCACCTTTTGGGCTGTCGACTTAGACTCCACAACCAATGGCATTCAATACGACGGATGTTCCCGATCGATACACGTGTACGAATGTTACAGAACCACGAAATCAGCAAGTCGTGATACCGGATGAAAACATCGCGAATGTTTATGGAGGTCTTCTTTATCCTTTGAAATATAAGATCCTTCACTGCTTGGACAGGTATAACCCTAACCCTTAAACACCCATGTTTAGCGTAGTCGCGGGAGTGCTAAATTAGTAGGCCGATGGTTGACCCCTGTGAGGCTTATTAGACGTTACTACGGGTAGATGGATAGTGTAATTACCCCATCTCCAAATCCCCAAACAAACAACTTCGCCAGAAGACGCCAGGTTTCCAAACCTTCCCAAGCTTCCCATTCTGCAAGCCTCATGAAACCTTGACCTTGTACTTGACGCCAATTCCAGTAACTCGGTATATAATAAACCTTTTTTCAAGAAAATGTATCACCTAGCCAAAGGCCTCTACCGCCTAGCCACAAGTAAAGAGGGTAAGTCCATACATAATTCAATCCCCCGCTTTCTTCAGCTTCTCTTTCCATCACTTCCCATGATATCTCACACGTGCACTCTTAATTCCAGAGTACTCGGTCCTCCTCCTCGGTCTAGACAACGCAGGCAAAACCACCTTCCACGAACAAGTCAAATCCATGTTCCTCCCGCACAACCCCGCTCCCAACCTCAAGACTGTCCCGACCGTCGGCCAAAATGTTTCGACGATAACCCTACCAGACATGTACGTAAAGATCTGGGACGTAGGGGGGCAGCACTCCCTCAGAAAGCTCTGGCAGAGCTATTACGCTTCCTGCCACGCGATAGTCTTTATAATCGACAGCACGGACATTGGCGACGGCAACCTCGAGCACGACAGCACCGGCAGGCTGGAGGAATGCAGATTGGTTTTGGAGGACGTCTTATCGAGCGCAGAGACGGAGGGGGTGCCGCTATTGGTCTTGGCGAATAAGCAGGACAGGGAGGATTGCGTGGAGGTTGTGAGGATAAAGGAGGGGCTGGTCAAGAAGGTATTCGAAGGAGAGAAGAGCGGGAGTATTAGGGATTCGAGGGTGTTGCCCGTCTCTGCTTTGACGGGGACGGGGGTGAAAGAGGCGGTGGAGTGGGTTAGGAGTAGGGTCAAGTGGAACAAGGAGAGCAGACCGCCTGTCATGAGGTGAGCAGTCGGGATGCTGGAAAAAGAACACCTTCAACACACCGGACGACGTCACAAAGACATCAAATCCTACGGGGAAGGGGTAAAGTATTTATCTGTTGGCATGAAGGGAAACAAAATCACCGCGCCTCGGAAGCTCTCGCGCCGCCAATCAACAATGAGGAAGGTCGTGTCAGCCATGCGCAGGATTTCAACGTCTGAAAATGGTCATATCGCGCGCACTCGAAAGCCAAGGTGATACAGCCGTTTCCACCTGGTTGCTGGGCTCTTCTACCGCGCGAATTACACGATAACCTTGAAAAAGCTGTTGGAGGATCATTATGGCCGTCTATATGGCTATCGAATATGATAGCGAGCAAAAAGAACAAGTCTTGTTCGATAACGAGCTAAATAATACGCATTATTGAGCAATGGGGTTTTGTTTAGAAGATCTTTCTGGGGTTCATCAACACATAAAAGTATGCCGCAAAGACTTGAAAACGGCCTTTTAAAGCCGTGGGTATCTCATTTGACACATGAATTATTAGGGGGAAAAGAAGAAGACGAACAAGCGGTTGGGCCTTTTCCCAAACCCTTATTCTTATCTATCATTTTCCGCCGACAACTCCGCCAAGAGCCCGCCCTTATTCCTTTTCTTCGTATCCTCGGCAAGTTTACCATCCAGATACGTCGAAAACTCCTTTGCTTTGGTCAAAGCAACCCCACTGCACTGCAGCAACGCGACTGCGTCGACAGGCGTCCCGCCGAGCTTCGCGATCTGGCAGATCTCTCCGTGTCTGTTCAGACTGATCGTGCAGCTGGCCACCCGGATCTGCTCCTCGACCCACGTAGCGTCCAGCAGCGCAATCTCCCCCTGGTCCCCGAAAAAGCTCCAAGTAATACAGAATGGCGAGTGCAGCCAACTGAGAGGGACGGGTTCCCTTTCCGCCGGGGTGTAAACTGTCAGCACGCCTCCTTCCATACTCGTGTCGGGTTTCCGGAAGTGGCGGAGGGCCGCTACCACAGCAAAGCACGCCGCATCGATCAGGTTCCCGTCGTGGGAGAGTACGTGCACGTCTACGCGGACCGACCAGCATTTTTGGCCGGCGATTAGGCAGAGGGATTCCGTGTCCAGGGCGTTTGAGCGGCGGACGGTTTTCTCGAGTAGGCGGGAGAGGAGGACTTCGGTCTCTGTTGGGCGGTTGAGTTCGAATGCTGGCGAGGTCATGGGGCTCAGCTCCGTGGCGATGGTGAAGATGCCGTCCAGGGGTCGGTCGGTGTAGGGCACTGTTACTTCTGCTGAGGCTTTGGCGAGGACTCTTTATTGGGGTTAGTGGGTAGGTGAGTCTGAGGTGGGAAGATAAAGGGTTAGGATTGGGAGGTAATCAAGTTTACCTCGTCTTGCCTAATGTGACGTCGGCTACACCATATTGATCGCCAAAGGTGAGCTCCAGTGGTCTGTACTGGTCTATCTCGCGGCCGTCTAGCCGGAGGTTTTCTTGGAGAGCCTGTAGGACGAATTGCTTTTCGTTTAATGAGGGTTCGACTTCTCGTGGCATTTTTGGATGATCGTTTTTATTTTGATTTGATTTTTGAAGATTTTTGACAAATAATATCTGAGGGGTTTGCGTGTGTTTTTATGTGCCGTCTGGAGCTGTCAATTGAGTAATACCTTGATGGTACTCGATGGGGGGGGGGTTGATTGTTTCTGGAGGGGCAACCCAATTGATGAATGGCAAGTTCTGCCTCTAAAGACCGCCAATTTTTTGGGCGGATTCTGCCACTCAAAGCGACGGGCGGTCAAGGCGCGTTCATCATTCCCTTGTCCAACTTTCCACCGGGCAACCTCGATAATCAACACACCCCTGCTCGCTTGCTTTCATCAAGCCAACTTCCGCACCAACATCAAACTTTTGCAGCGACACTTTGTAGAACTCGGGAATCTAGGTCGCCAACATGACTACAGCCCACAGACCTACTTTCGACCCTGTAAGCTGATGCGCGCAGAGCTACAACTCGATGCCATTCACTAACACGCCCATTTCTAGGCCCGCGGCAAAGAAGCCCTCCGCGGTCCAGCATACCACCAACGTCTTCTTCCCGCTTACACTCAACTCAAGTTCAGGTATATATTTTGAATCAAAATCTCCACCATTCCCTCCGATCAATGAATCCCCTAACTTTCAAAACCTAGACAACCAGGCCAAGGCGGCGAAGCCGACGACCTCCCTCTCAAGCGTGACCTGCGCGCCGAGCTCGAAGCGGCCGAAGCCGCCCACTACGCCAAACTCAAAGGCGCCCCGATCCCCGGCACCTCCGAACCGGAACCCACCGCTTCCACCGCCAAACGCCCTCTCCAAATCGATTCCGCCTCGGCCGAAGGCGACACCGAAGACCCAGATTCCAAACGCCGTCGAATCCTCCAGGAGACTCGGTCAATAGACGCGGACGACTCTGAATCAGACAATTCCTCCTCGGACTCCGGGCCAGAAGATGATGATGACGACGACGACGACAGCGACAGCGACAGCGACGACGAGGAAGCTGAGCTCCAGAGGGAACTGGAACGAGTAAGAAGGGAGCGGGCAGAGAAGAGGGAAAGAGAGGAGAGGGAGAGGTTGGCTGCTGAGCAGGAGGAAAAGGAGAAGGATATCGCCCTGGGGAACCCGTTGCTCAACAGGAACAACCCGACAGACTTTAATATCAAGAGGAGGTGGGATGATGATGTTGTTTTCAAGAACCAGGCCAGGGGGACGGAGGAGAAGGGGAAGAGGAAGGAGTTTATCAATGTGAGTATTTACCTGACCCTTTTGGATGGAGGGGGGACACGTTCTGGAATTTGGGGCTAATGTGAAATGCAGGATTTGTTGCGGTCGGACTTTCACAAGCGGTTTATGAGTAAGTATGTTCGGTAAAAAAGGGTGGAGGATCAGGAGGAGGAAGGTTGAGCGACAGAAGAGGGAGAATGATAGAGATACCCTAGGGTTTTGTTCGGCATGATGGAGCGTTTAGACAGCAGGTAATATCGAATGCAATTACGTGGTTTATTTCCCAAAAAATACTGAATCCCTCTTGTCTCTTTCTGATAACTAGAATGCAAATCTCTGGAGCAGCAGCAATTTCATCTGAGTTTCAAAGAAAGTAAAACCACAAAATACCTTCGCCAAGGAAGCTTTCCGGCGATCTAGTTTGGCCATATTAGATCTAACTTTTTCCATACATTCTACCTAGTTTTCATAGTCTACCTTTTTCTTCATATATCCAAACGACAAACACGCACACACACACACACTCTCTCTCTCTCTCTGTGTGTGTGTCTCTGTCTCTCTGTCTCTCATTCAATCCATCTTCTTGCCCTGGCTCCCTTCAAAAGCCCTGACGATCTCCTTGCCGCTCCTCCACAGCAACCAAGCGGGAACCGAAGCCCAGGGGGCGTTCATGCCGGCGTAGTACACCCAAAAGTACAAAAACTCTGGCCGGCTGTAGGTTACACCGGCGTAGCGCTCAATGAAGCCGCAGGTGCCGTAGTAGAGCGCCACGCCGTACAGGTGGCCGATGCAGACGGTGATTTGGAGCACGTGGCGGAGGGCTCTGCGGCGGGCGGAGCGGGAGGAGGATGAGGAGGAGGAGGAGGAGGAGGAGGAGGAGGAGGAGGAGGAGGAGGAGGAGGAGGAGGAGGAGGTGGTGGTGTCGGTTGCGATTAGCACGGCGACGAGGAGGGATAAGGGACCCCAGATTAACTTTATACCCCCCACCAAAAAAATTGTGAGAGTTTGAGGTTAGTGAGTGCTCAGTTTTCAATTTGCTTATATATTTTTTTCCGGGAGGAAAAAGTTCAAATATGGGTGGGGGGGGGGGGGGGAAGGAGTTACGTGGTGCGTTTAGATTAGAATTGGGGATTTCTGAGAAGGCTAGGTAGGTACAAAAAAGGAGGAAATAGACCTTTTTATCGACTAGCGATGTTTAAAGGGTATGATACGGGGAAGGGGAAAGAGAAAAAAAAAAAAGGAAAAAAAAGGAAAGAAAAAAAAAAGGGAGGGGGGGGGGGGGAGAGAGAATGGATATATCAAAAGGAGGCCAAAAAAGATAATAAGAAAGGTTATTATTTACCACTGTCAAAGTCTCGATACACAACATGAAGGGGTCGGCGGCGACGTATCTCGAGTCGGAAAGGGAGTACTCCTTCCACAGTTGGGCAAAAAGTGATTGCGAGGATGGGATGGTGGAATGAAAGAGGATAAAGTATCCTTTAATTTTTATCATTAATTTTCCTGAATCAGTCATTCTCTTCTCCTTCAACAATGATTTTTTTCCCACTTTGAGTGTTTGAGAAGAAGTAGGTAGCTCTAAGTGGTTATATAACATACCTTCAAAAAAGAGGTGTAAAAATCCACCTGTAGATGTTCATCAGCATTAAGTATATTTTAAGAAGCTTTATGATAAATGAGGTGGGGAAAAAATAAAGGTAGATGTATGTGTCCAGATTATTGATAGTAAGAGGAAGAGGGGGGGGGGGGGGGGACTAACAGAGTAAAAACCAAACAATCGTAAACTGCTCTCCCGCCGATTTACGCCCAAGTGATGGGTTATACCGCCTCGCGAGACCTAAACCTGCACCGATGAAACCGGCTATGAGACCGCCAAAGGAGCCCAGGATGACGGGGATGGGAGACGAGTTGGGCGCGTAGGTCGGGAGCTGAAGGGACTGAGGATGATAAGGGTGATGATTTGGGCCCAGCCAGATGTCGTCGGGTTTGTGTGCCATGTTTTAAGGTGATCAAGTGGATTCACAATTTTTTTTTTATTCTCTTAAAAAAAAAAAAAAAACCTTGATAGTTGATATGCGATGTGTTGGGAAGAGGGATCAAGTATATAATAATGATCGATAAGCTGTTGTAAGAATCGTCCCATGTACATACATGTTTATACGATGGGCTTGGTAATTTCGCCGTGGTTTATTCAAGCTTGGCTTGGCGCTTCGTGTTACGTGTGCCGTACATAGAACCCCTTGGCCACTGAAAATGAGAGCTGATTGGATAACGGGTACGATTCCCGTGTCTAAGTGGTTTTTCCCGATTCGGTATTGGCAATAATCACGATACGGATATAAAGGGGCTGTGAACAAGGAGAATATTAAAAGAAATGGGCAGGTATAGTTGTTCAGAACGTGCAAAATGTCATGACTTTATTTTCGAAAAACCAAGATTGTTATTTCTTGGCACACAACGAAGTTGACAACTCCCAGCTAGCTATTGAAACCATCACGACACGATAGCTTTTAACAAATTCCCACACCCCCCCACACCTAGATATCAAGTACTCCCTCAACAAGAACCTAATCAACATACAGAGCGATGAACCATGTGGTATTTGTGCCCTCCAGCACCTAAATGGTATATCCACTTACTCCTGGCGCAATGCCGCAAGACCGCCCATCACTAAGTTGAGAACCCCAGCATGTTCGCAGAAGACCCCAGTAGGTTAGAAGATGTAAAACTCCAATCAAAATCGTCCATGAATGCGTTCCAATCAAACCTCTGAAATGGATCAGCTAATCCCAAGTCAGCATTCGGCCCCGGTCTTGGTCCCTCTTCTGTTGCCGCGACGTTAGTTCTGTTCCATGGCGGAGGACGAAGAAAGCTCTCACGAATAACCTCATTCCCCTCGGGGAAATTAGCCCCTGATACCCCTACCGAGCCACCATTAGCGAATCCTAATCCGTTAGCATCCCTTGCCTGCTCCACATCCTTTTTCCACCTCCTCAAGCAATCGAACGTCAGACTGGCACCCAAGCGGTGGGTATAAACAGACACACCGGAATCAGACCGCGGAATGTGAGCCTTCATCTCCCAGTACTTCTCCAACATACCCCCGCAGCGGACGTGTAGGTCGTTGTCCTGGACTGAACATATGCGTATGGCGCGTAGGGCTTCCTTGATGAGGGGGCCAACCGTGTCGGCTTGGAACCCTTTTGTGTATGATGACAAATGAACCGACATTACAACACAGATAGACGACAGCAGCGTCCGAAAGACAAAGTGAGGTGCGTAGTGTAAAAAGGCTGTTTCTCTGTGGAGTCTGGTTGCTGAATGGATCAGTTCCTCGGCAGTGCAGTAACATTTGATGACGTTGCGTTTCAGGAGTTCTTCGCTGTACCCGGGGAGTGGCATAAAGTAGTATGTCTGTATCTCAAGAAGGGTAGACAGGAGAGTGAAGTTGTCAAGATCTTTGCCGAGTCAGTGTCTCTTGGGTTCCACTCTGGCAGAAGTTGATGATGAAACCAAGGGAGAAATACCAGAGTTGTCCGGGTACAGCAACCGTTGTACCTTTGCATATTCTTCCTCCATGTATGCTACCAAATGATGAGATACGCCATGAGACTCTTCAAGAGAGGCGCACATCGTCCTGTTTACCCGATTGGCAAACCGTGATGTTTCTAAATGGAGATAAAAGTATCGGGGGAGGGAGAACTGGCTGCGTCCGTCAAGCAGGTCGTCGACAGTCTTGTTGAAAAGGGAGCTTGCCGAAGGGCATCCCATATAAGCCGAGACTCTGAAGAAAATACAACAGGATGAGCGAAAAAAAAAAAGAAAAAAAAAAAAACACTAGAGAGAAGAAGGGGAAGCAACCCTACCGGTGAGAGATAATGGCACACCCTACCCATGTAAAAGTAGCCTCCTCATCCGTCGTATCAAGTTCGTGCATGGCGCTCTTGAACTCCGAGTGAGAACCGCGGCCGGTATGGAGACCGGTAAGAAAAGACGAGTTCATGGCAATGCCAGCAAAGATGAGAGACGGGTCGGTGAGAAAGCGGATGGTAGGAAAGGGCCATGTGGCAAGTAATAATATGGCATTGATGATAGACAAATGCAGGGGAGGCTGCGAGACCGAGCACCAAATTAAAGGTAATAATGAGTCGATGAGAAATTGGAAAGCCGTGTCGTCTCTTGCAAACCGACGGCAAGCTGTCATAATGATAGCCCAAAACAAGACGGGCCCCCGTCTATAGCATGTGTCTGGATCTCTAGTTCGTACTATTGGTAGATATGCGTGGAAGTGTTCAAAATACCTACGGTAATCGTCGTCAATACTGCAAATTGTATGGTATCGTGGACAGGAGGTAAACATACTTCCCAAAGTAGTAATCAATGTCCTCGCCGGAGAACACCCGCGAACCTAATGCTCTGGGCTCGGCAAGTTGGACTGCCGAACCTGCCGAGAGTACATCGTTGGTACGAACCGGTGTCGATGGAGGGATTGCCGTTTCGCCTGATATGGAGAATGGCCTCGGGCGACCAAACTTGAAGGCTCCCGCTGATGATGGAGCAGGGATGTAGTGCTGCTCTGGTGGAGGCGCTGGTGGAGGTGCTGTGCGAAGACCGTGGCTTGCAGGGCCATGACTAGGAAGCTGCGCCGGCACTGATGAGAGCGCTGGGGGCGGGAGTGAGGCACGGCGGGCCGGCGCGAGTCCGGAAGGCACATCGACGAGCGCTCTAGGAGCGACAGCTTCCTTGATGTTTTGGACCTCGGCGGCAAGCTCCTCCAGTTTACTGTATATTTACGGCCAATTTTCCTTGTTAGTCTTTCTGGTGTGTGCTTTTTCGTTTCCTATCAGCACACGCGGACACACCTTCGTCTTGAGGTCCGCTTGTGGCTCTTATCCACAACACATTGCAGCTCCAGCTTGGAGCAGCGAAGACATGGCCGACCTGTTGCGGTGCTGGCATTGCACCTTACTTTTGCATCACGACACCGGACGCATGCCGTGTTGCGACGAATGCGCGCTGGTTCGCTGGGGCCAGATACGTGACCTGCATCTGGCAGCGGCGTACTTGTCGGCCCAGCAGCCTCTATCGCATCTCCGGTGTCTCGGGTGTCGGTAGTATTGTCTCGGGCCTCGTGCGACCCCAGCTGCTCTGGGTGCTTGGCTGGCGGAGGGGATTTGCCGATGCTCGCCATTGAGGAATGATATCGAGTGACAAAGTCGCTGACGTCCCAGGCCGTCGACGACGGTTTACAACAACCCACCTATCAGGTAAATAATTCGCTCCTCATGCGGCAGGCAACAATTAAATTGGAGACGTTATCCGAACTCCAACGACCATGGAGAGTCCCCAAATCACAAAGAGAAAGCGCAAGATGGAGAGGCAATTGCGCAAACCCTTTAGCAAGCGACCTCGGCGTTAGATGCACACTAAAACCCGTGGCCAAGGTGTAGGTCCCGGGTTCAGCGTTGCAGTGCTCTAGCCCGATAAGGCATGGAATCTCCAGGACATATTCTGTAGGTGGACTCTTGGTGGACGACGTTCTTTTACTTGCTCTGTCGTCCTTCATCAATGTCTATTATTTCGTCTTTTTATTCTTTCCGCAACAAAGTCTATAGCACGCCAGTTTTGCATCGCAATCTACGTAATGGCTCATTGGCCAATGTGGCACGGAGCGTCGTTACAGGTCGACACCTCATACTCACTAATGCGATGTAATTATTTCTGTCATGGTTGGTATATTACAAATCAGTACGCCCAGATCGGAGGTGTTAACCCCCACGATGTCCGCTAGCGCCTTCCCCAGCTGCGGGTTGGCAGTTTGACGGCAAGTGGGGAAGCCAAGCCAACGTGCTTGTAAAAGTTGGGACAGCATGGAGGACCCCCTCCCCTCATCAAGCAGTGCAGCATCCCAAGCTGCTGTGGCAATTCATTAGTTCTCTCGTTTCTCCAAACCCCCACATTTGCGTCCAGTCCCCAAACAACAGCCAACAAACAACATAACTAGGTATTGTACAGCTGCGTCTACACGACCTCCTTACAACACCCCTAGGGGGCTGGAGACGCAAGCGAAGGGCGTAACTGAGATTTAATTCGCCAGTGCAGTTCTAGAAGTCCAGCCCAGCAAAGCCTGCACTGTTCGAGGCCATGGGCCGAGGCTGCTGAAGCAGCTCCCCCACCGCGGTGAGTGGATAGGAGACAGAGTGTGGAAGCAGACGATGGGATGAGCTCACGGAGAGAAACATCCGCTGCGAAGAGTACGCTGAACATTTCTATCAGAGCTGAAGGGGCAGGACACAGCCTAAGACGACGCAAAAGGACATTCAGGCCAAGATGTTGGGCACCAGAAGGCTGCCACGCAATGAATGACGGCAAGCTCTAGCGGGCTCCAGCGGGCTCCAGCGGGCTCTAGCAAGAGCCGTCGACCTTGATCTGTCCCCTAAATCTTATTCTCCGGTTTTCAGATGTTTGGGCTGGTCAAGCATGATATTGTCCTTGCGCTACCGAATTTTGTTTCTGTCCATGCAGCTTGCAGAGCACGCAAGGCTCTCAGGGAACGTTCGGCCGAGCAACCCGCAATCAGATCTGATACCGAATATACATCCCAAGCGGGATCTTGGTTAGCTCGTCAACATCATCACTTCAATCCCCGCCGTGGCCTTTGTTGGAAGTGGGGTTGGAAGCAATACATAAGGTATGTGGAAACCTGGTTTGAATCAAAAGCCACCAAGCATCGGTCCGAGGTAGTATTGGATGACAAGAATCGTCCGCAAGCGCTGTCAAAAGCCACAAAGGCTTTTTGGCCTTTCATTTCAACGGCGAGACCCACCAGTCCTCTCCAGACTCTAGCTTCTGGTCGAAGCGTGTGCTCAGCCCTGTGGTCCTGCAGGGGGTGGAGTGTTGTATAGAGCTGAATGCGATGTGCTATTAGTCCCGGTTCCCTTATTGGGTCATAACCTGGACTCCGCTGGTAACGCAGCATCAGACGGACTTGAGCTCGCCTCCCCTGTCAGGATAGTTCATCTACTTCTTCATGGCCAGACCATTACACCGGAAAAGTTAGCTTTGTTAGTGTCTCTTGGTTGCCTACTCATCTTCAGCCTTGGTGTCTCGGGCATAGCAGGTAGAGGTCAAGCGCCCCAATCTCACACCTTGGCTAGTTGCAGGAATTCTCACGGTAAAGCGAAAAAGGATGTCCTCAATCTTTATTGGATGTCACCAGCGGTGGTCTGGTCTAATAACGTGATGCCACGATCGGTTGATTTGGCCAGTTATTCTAAAATGCCGAAGCCGTGAGGATTCACCGCTCCGCAAAATCTCCGGAGGATGATGGGAAGGCCCTGCCTGTGAGGTGCATATCACGAGAATATGTACGGAAGCTAGATCGACAAGCTGCATCCTGGCTGTGCCGTTTACGCTCCATCGCGATTAGCGGCTGAGGAATATCGCCCGGGATTGGTGCTGAAATTCCTTGCGTTGGGTGTAACAACGACTGCTGGTCAGGACGAGCAGGACGCCCACGGGTTGATCAACTATCAATTTTCTCTTGTATGGCGGGGAGGTTACCTTCCTGGGCCAAATCGCTTCTCTGTTTTCGTTGCGACAAGTCTCGGTACAACGTTCTTTCCACCTTGGCCACATTGGCAGACTTCAAATAGCCTTGCTGTTCGCCAGTATCAACAAACTGTTGCTTTTGGACGTTGTTGTCGTCCCAAGTTGTTCCGGGAGAAGCATGGGCCAGGCCATACATCCTCTGGCATGACGCTTCCTGCTATGGGTGCAGCACCGCCCGGCCAGGCAACCGGCCCGATTCACGTCTTCGGGCATCGTCAGATGCGAATGCTACGTTCCATCTACCCTCCTTACTCTCTCAGTTCTCTATGCATATCGTTTCTCTTGTTATTATTCGCCCATGTCAAGAAAGCGTCGGCCCAGCTCGATCCCATCAACAACTTTTGCAGGCGGTTTGGCCACCAGACTGCAATTATTGATAGAAGATTGTATGTTGATGGAGGCCTGGTCAACTACTCCCCCTTCGCACAATATCCTAACAACTATACCAGTGAGTTGCGACGTGTTGGCTTGCAAGATAAGAGGTAATACTTACGAGAATTGACAAGACGATGGACTCCTCTATCATGATCTGGACAGACCTGGGGACGGAATGCCCCAACTGTATGCAAACCTCACAAAAGATATTTCAATACCTCGCGTCCACGGAGGCACGCTCTGGGCAGACAACATCAACAAGCGATTCTACCTCTTTGGCGGAGAGTATTATCAGCGACCTCCGCCTCAGCAGTTCAACCTTTGGTCATACGACGTGATTAACTCGGAATGGTTTTCTTTCGGGCCTCCCAAGCAGGTCAGGATCGATCCGGTGTCGTATGGCGCCGGGGTTGCGATAGCTGAAAGGGGTGAGGGTTACTACTTTGGTGGGCTCATTTCCAACAACTCTGCCTGGGGTTGGGCAGGTCCACCTGTCGCAGTCCCCGGTATAGTCAAGTACATTATGGACTCAAATGTGTGGAAGAATGACACAGGCCCCGATTCGATCGGGAGGGCCGAGGGCGCCATGGTATTCATTCCGATCAGTGATGCGGGCATGTTGGTTTATTTTGGGGGCGTCCAAGATCCGCAGCTTAACGGAACCTTCATCGGGCAACCTATGGATCAAATTCTTTTGTATGATGTCTCGAGCTCCAAATGGTATAAGCAGAATGCCACAGGCACTGTTCCTCAGATGCGGAGAAGGTTCTGGTAAGCCGAGCCAACCACACACACTTCCTTCGGCTACCCTTTTTGTTGAGATGTGCTTACTGGATCGTTTAGTGCTGGAGCCGCGTGGGCTCCAGATCAGTCGAGCTATAATATGTGAGGGGCGGCCCCATCCTTGCTCGTCAAAGAAGTGATGACTGACAATCACAGCTATGTGTATGGTGGTGCCGGGTTGCCCCCCGACACGGCAGGGTTTGACGACCTTTACATCCTCACTATTCCATCTTTCCAATGGATCAAGGTCGAATGGGCCAAACCAAACGGAGACTATCCTCATCATTCACTCACGTGCGATGTTGTTGACCACGCTCAAATGCTTATTCTCGGGGGCACCTTTCCGGTGACCAATAATTGTGATGTCCCAAATCAGTACGGCTTACACGGTCTCGACATGGGCGCGCAGCTCTCTCCCGAGAAGGATTTCTGGAGGTTTTATTCCCCCAATCTAACAACATACGCTGTTCCCGATCCTATAATCAAGGTCGTCGGTGGTTCAGCAGGCGGAGGAGCAACTAAAACTGCGCCGGATGGGGGATTCCATGATGGAGATCTCCGGCTTCTAATGACGCGCGCAGCCAAAATTCCGACGCGCACCCCGACCCGGCCGATTCCGAAAAGCACGGGTGAATCAGATGAAACCAAGATCCCAACGGGCGCAATAGCAGGCATTGCCATCGCGGCCACCATTGTCTTCCTCGCGGGCCTAATCGGTTCATGCTGGTTCATCAAACGACACCGCCGAAACCAGAAGCCAAAGACTTCAGCTCCAACCCCCAGACCTGGGTATCCGATTCAAGATACGGATAACACGGGTATAATGCACACCCCCCACACTAGCAGTCCCTTTACATCCCAAGAACCCCCTCATCAATGCCCAGTTGAACTCCCCGTCGCTTCTGAAGCACTGCCGTTTGCACCGCCAGCACAACCGCACACATACGAAATGGTCTATACCCCGCCGCCGGCCAGCGCTCACCCGTTACCGTGCAGTAATCCCTCTGCGGCTAACCTTGTCAACAGCGACAACAGCATGAAGGGGACTCCGACAGCAGCGGGAACCGGGAACAGCGCTGAACCGCGGACTATGATTGATGAGGAAGGCAGGATGTGGGTGCAGGTCTCGCCGCCTTTACCTGCTGCCGTGAGGCAGAGGACGGGATCGAGTCCTGTGGCCGGAGGGCATAGCCCAGGCGCGGGAACTGACCTGGGACTTTACCCAACAAATGGGACCGGGTGGTTGGTCAGTCCGAATACACCAAGGGAACCACAGGAATTAGGGGTTAGTCAACCGAGACCCCGGGGGACAATGGAGATGGGGGAGGTGGGCGGGTCGGATGCGGTAGATGGGAGGCCTAGGCATACAACTTTTTATCATCCCTGAATTTGTTGGTGAAGAGGAGGCTGTTGGGGAATTCTTCACATCGAGGTTATATCAGGAGTTGGGGTAGATGTCATGTATGCACGCAAATGGGGAGAGGCTTTCGGATACAAATAAATGTCTGGGTAACTTGGGGGGCTTATCAAGATGGACAGGAAGGATGAGAGGAAAGATACCTATTTGTTTTTTTGGGGGGGTTTTTTTGCGAGTTGGCTTTGGGGTTTGAATAAGGGTTTCGAACATGAAAATGATACACGGCTTTTTTTTTTTTTTTTTTTTTTTTTTTTTTTTTTTTTTTTTTTTTGCCTTTAATTTCCCTAAGATAAGGGGTTTTTAGAAGAGCGCGTAAATTCACACTATGATACATGACCTCCCACACTATAATGGCCACACATATCCCTAATCCTACCAATTTTGGGTACATCATTGGATCTTGTAAATACAGTACAAGGTAATGTGTCATAGTGTGAATTGACAGGCTCTTTTAGAAATGAAACCAGAATGCTGGTTAAGGTTGCTATCATCTTTGACATTTGATGTCGATTTTGCCGTTTCAGTATTCATAACCTCTCCAGTCTGTTTTTGTAGATGGAGTCTTTTATCAGTAAATAACTCCGATATGATGCATTGATTTTGGTTTCGCTAGTAGATGCATCGGTTTTTTACATGGTTATAGGTTTATTTATGCCGGACTATTAACATTTTTCTGAAAGAGGCAAGGGTTCGATATTTGTCGATATGTCGAATCCCAAATACTCTAAAGGAATACTTGGGGACCCAAAAAAACAAAATAATCCTCTAGAAGTTGATAAACTGTTTAGAAAACAAACCAGGAGAGAAAAAAAAAAAACCAGATTGTTTAAAAAAACGTCGTAGAAGCTGTTGCAATGGGATGGATAGGCGAGTGATTTGTGCTGAACAAATGATAAATTATTCTGATACTAGATAGATATCAAGTTTTGGACAAAAAGACAAAACAGTGTCATGATGGCAGTAACCGAGTGACAGCTTGAACCCTAACCCGCATGTATGTAAAACAATCTCTTGTTGTGTCTATATCCGTACTGCATGTCAGGGAAAACAAACAGAGAGCTGAAAAAAAAAGAGAGAGCTGATAAGCGAAGAAGGATCACGAACCTTGCACACACGCGGCTCAATCGCCAATAGGAAGTGCAGCGGTTGGACCGCTATGCGCCCTCCTGTTTAGAGCTGTGGAGACAGGGTACAGCCGTTTAGCTAATTATGGACCGGGGCGAAGCTGACATTTTTGTACTCCGTAAAGATTGCCCGTTTCTGTCCTAAACAAGAAGGAAAGAAGAAAAAAAAAGAAAAAAACAAAGTGCGAATGACAACAAATGCGGGGGTTGTTTTACACTAGCACACTAGTCTAGATAGGCTTTGCTTTGGCAGGTCGATGTGATTGATTGATGGCTGTGTGCATTGTATGATTTTAACATGTCAAACTCACTTGGTGCCAATTTTCAAAGAAGCCAATTGCCACACACCAAAAATATGTATACACCTCCTAACCTTCCTGCCTCGAGGCAGTTAACTAGACCGAGGAACAAGGCTCTGTGTGACCGTAAGGAAACCCCAAGTAAGAAAAGCATGTCCCGAATGCCGTGGGCTGACCTGGGCCGCCGGCCTGCTTTTGCCCTTTGACGGGGCGCGAGACGAGACGCGGGCGGTCGGGGGCTGATACGCGGATACATTCGTCCATTGGGGCATTTTGCATGAACTGTGCGAACCAACAGCGAGTCCCTCAGTACCAAATGACCGACGGCAGATTGACGAGGTCAGTGGCTGTTCCATGTTCAGAAAAGCAGTCCCCGTCGTGCTGCCCTTCCGTGGGCGGCCCCAGCTGGTCTCCCTCGGCACGCCTACCTTTTGGTGGCTGCAATTCCTTCGCAATCAGTTTTTGACTTGTGCTTTTGTTTGTTACCTGACAATCCGTTTCAACGCAAATGCCTACCTGAGCCGAGGAACAGAGGAAGGAGAGAGAGAGCGACAGAGAGATGGCAACGGCCGTACGGGAAATTGTGACGCTACGGAACACCCGGCTCTGCCAGGCCATGAGGGCCCTTCTAGCGATCCCGAGTCGCCATTTTCTTTTTCTGACAGGCGTTATTGTCGTCGGCGGCACCACCACCACCACCACCAACGCCGCCGCAGAAGCCATCCCACTCTCATCAAATTGCGGAGTCGTCGACTACTGGTTTATTTTCCCGCCGTCATCCGCATCCCAGTCCCCAAAGGTCTACCGCGCCCACGACATCCTCAACGTCACGTACCGATCAAGTCTGATCAACCCCACGCCATCCTTGTGGTGTGGTGAGCGACAAGGTCGAGGCGGCGCCGCGGCACCCCGGAAAGCTTCACTAAGTTAGTCCCTTTTTTTTTTCCCCTAGGTCTACACTTGTACATATCCCACAGGGAGGGGGGGGGGATTGCCAAGGACCTAAGATTCCGCAAGATCGAACCCACCACCCCCCTCGTCTTTCCCGCATCCCTTTTCCTGCACATGTTGCTGACTGATCCAATCTCTTCGTCCCACGCTCACCTGCAGAGTTTAGAACCAGCGATGCCAGTTACAGAACCGGCAGTTTCTCTGTTGCTCTAAATTTTAATTCCGACCTCCCCTGCTGGTTTGAGCTCGCCGAAAGCGACGAGCCGAGTATTGATTGTGGAGACGCAAACCGAAGCGACAGCTTTCTCGTCCTGCCAGCCTCATCACCACTACCACCACCGTCACTACCACTACCACCACCACCTCCACCACCACCACCACTGCCACTCGCCGTTCGGCAGGACACCACCACCGCTGGGGCTACCATCGCAACAACGGCTTCATCGTCGCCATCAGTGGGCCCCGCGGCTACCGGCGACCAACCTCGGGGCGGGGGAGGACAAAACAACCTCAGCCCCGGAGCGAAGGCCGCAATCGGCATAAGCGTAACCCTCACCGTCCTGTCGATCGTCGCCATGGCCCTATTTTTGCACTTGAGGAACCGGCGCCGGAAAGGACGAGATACTGAACTCGCAGGCGCAATCATCGATCACGAACGGCGATCTGGGAGGAAGGGGCCGGAAAAGAGGCACGGCGCACCATCAGTCGCCGCGTCCGAGGAGCCGCTCTATCCAGAGATTATACAGCCGGTATTTGATGGCTTCCCAGGATCCATGGGGTACGATGACGTACGCTCGCTTAATTCATCCCTCGTCAACTCGCACTCACCCATCAGCGGGCCCGACTCACCAACATCATCAAACAACGGCGGGTTCTGGGGAGGAAGTGGCCACGGGCGAAGCACAGAACGAGACGAGCTCGTCGCCGCTCGATTAAAAGCGCAAGCGCACACGGCCGTACCGAGCGTGGTATCGTACGGCCCCAATCCCGTCACGCCGACTCTTACCCCCCGACCCAGTTCTCGGGTGGAATTAAACAAGCGCGCAGCATCCAACTCGCCAGATAGCATAGAAGCCATACCGCACGTGCCGCACATTCCGGTTTCGATACCGGACTACCTTCCCGATTTCGCCAGCTACAGCATCCCCCCGCCATCATCCGTGCCCTCACCTCCACGAAAACTTGCAGCTCCCATCGTAGTTTCCTATGGCCCGAACCCAGTCACCCCGACGCCGATAGTCGTCTCCCCCACCGTGCCCCCCGACGACGCAGTGATTTCTCGTCAAATTCAACAAGCAGCAGCGGCGCAAGGAGGGGGCCAATTACAAAACAATATCAATTTCAACAACAACCACAACAATTTTAATAACAGCATCAACACTTATGATAACAATAATAGCAGCAGCCACAATGATAACAACAATGATAATCACCCCTACCGCCACGAGCGACAGTTCTCCTTTGAAGCCGAGTCCCCTTTACTGGGCACCTCGCACATGGGACCCCTCCCCCCTTACGCGTCAACAGCCGACTTTGAGGCCATGGAAAAGGGTGCAGTCAGGAAGTTAGCCGAGCCCCAGGCGGAAGCTGAGCTCCCGCCCACAAAGGACGGCTTCTATCACGGGTACGGAGCCGCGCTCGACGTGATCGAGTACGAGCTCCCGGGAGCGGCACCACAAAATGAACCGCAGCTCCCCTTTCAAACTTATAAACCCCACCCCTCAGGGAATTCGTCAGGCAACGTCGGGGGCTACAGGGAGGTTGACGAACAAAAATTTTTGCTGAGCGACTTGTTGAACGAGGAGGACATCAGAAGGTTGAAGGAAGAGAAGGCCAAGCAGAAGGCGGAGAGGGAGAGGAGGGCAAAAGAGGCGAGGGAGAGGGGCGAGGAGTTTGATTTGGGGGAGACGATGGGTCAGGCCAGGGAGAGGGAGAGGGAAAGTGGGAGAAACGGGTTCCTCGGGACGGGGATGGGGTATGGGATGGGGTATGGGATGGGGAGCTGACGATGATGGGTAGTCGCCTCTTCCTATCTGCCAGTAATCAAGATGCAAACGAGGGGTATATATAACTTGCTCGCCCTGTTTGACGGGAACTTTTTTTTTGAGCAAGAAAAAAATCAGAACAAAGCTTCAAGCGGGTGTGGGATATCTGCTGGCTTGGTTGGTCTCTAGGGCTTGGTAAGGTATGGATGGGATTTGCATTAATTATACCATTGGGTTCTGGGTTAAGGGTGAAGGCGTTTATTTCGGAGGTTGTTCGTCAATCTCTCTCATACTTTTACAACACACTTACCTCTTTTTGCAAATTCAAGAAGCAGCGAACATAGCATCATTTTTTATTTTATTTTTTGGATAACGAACTTCTTCCCCGTAGGAATTTCGGTTTGCATCGTTCGGATATAATTCTGACAAGATAGTTGACTAGATACCATCTATCTACAACAATTTATATATTATCTTGTCCTTCTGTTGCACAGATCTGATCTAGTACAAGGTATAAGGTAGTTTTTTGAAGACTTCATCGGCAGCGGAATAATCATTCCCAAGAAGCTTATTATTATTACAAACCCCGTCTATAATTATTACTCTCAGCCGGCTTAAATCCCGAAATTCCCTTTGAAAAAAAGGTGAGGAAGGGAAAAAAAAAAAAAAAAAAAAAAAAAAAAAAAAAAAAAAAAAAAACCACCAACACAAAAAAAAAAAAAAAAAAAAAAAAAAAAAAAAAGAGGACTCCACTTGGATATTCCGCCTTGGAATCTGCCTTGCCATGGTTTTTTTCTTACCCATTCTGGGTAGGTAGGTAAAAGCTCACCTTTCCACCATCCACCTCCCCCCCCCCTTTCTTTTATTTTTTTATTTTCTTCCCCTTTCCACCACCACCTCACCACCCCAACCAACTGACCAACCAACCAACCAAACTTGATTCAAGGTTCGGGAATTTAGTTTGAATAATAATAATAATAGGATAATTAATGTTATTCTATTATCTTAGGTAATCTCTCTGCTCTACCCACTTACACAGTAGACTTTGGAAGTCTTTACCGTCCAAACAGTCGTCTCAGCTCAGCGTGCACACTCCTCCTCGTCTTTCCAGTACTGTTACCGGTATTGGTACCGGTACCGATACCGTCCTTGCCATCCATGGCGGCAGCGTCCCCCGCCGCGCTCGGAACCGTCAGGGCCCTCTTTCTGAGCCTACTATCTCCGTCTTTATCTGTGATACCCTCCTCCTCCTCCCCTTCCTCCCGTCTCCCGCTCGCACCCGCCCCGGCCCGTTCCCTCCTCCCCCTTCCTCTTGTTCTTGTTGCTGTTGCTGTTGTTGCTGTCCCGGTTTCCAACCCGGCAACAGCATCGTCAACTATCACAGGTCCCGTGCTGGGTTCGGCCCTGGCGGCAGTCTTCTTTAGCAGCAGACTGTCTCGCCGTCCGAGCTTGCTGGCGCTGCTGGTTTGTGATCCTCCCCGGCCCCTTTTCCCCTTTTCCTTTTCTTTATCTTTTTGTTCTCCTTCTCTTTCTAGATTCCTCCTCCTCTCCTTATCCATATTTTTATCTCCATCATCCTGCCTGATCATTCTCTCTCTTTGCTCTCCTTGTTTACCGCCGGCCCCTTGCCTTGATGAGCCGAGTCTGAGCGGCGCCGGTTGCGCTTCTCTCTCCATCCTTCTTCTCTCCCTCTCCCGTTCCCGTTCCTGTTCCAAATCTAAATGCTCTAGGAATGTCTTGGCCCTCAATTTTATGGTTCCTCTCCCCCTCCCCCTGAACGACGGCTCCGCCCCACCTGCCTGCCCTCCCGCAAGCCCCAGCAGCGTCAACTCCTTTTCCCTTTCCTTTTGTCTTTGCAGTCTCTTCTCGAACGGTTCGACCAGGTATTCCACGGAAGCATTGGCTGATAACCCGCCGCCTCTGTGGATATGCGTAGCAGAAGTTGCTGTTCTGACTGTTCCTTGCGGTCTAAGGCTGGTCGTGGAGTGGCGCGCTAGATCCGTTGTTGGTTCCCTGATCTTCGGTTGTGAAGCGATGGCGAGGTTTGACAAGTGACGAGTTAGTAATCTGGATTGCTGCGGTTGAGGGAGCATGTCGACTCTGGTGGAGTGGCGTTGTGCAGGGTACGCAGCCTCAGAGTCGTTACTGTCCTCCCGGCGTGATGAAGATCCACGAGGGGAAGGGTACTCGGGCGGAGTCAGGTACACCGAAAAGGTTGAAGTGTTCGACATTTCATCTTCCAATGTGGCCTTCACTGGGGAGGGTGTAACGCGTTGATGGGCCAAAGAGGAAGGAAGGGTCAACGGCTCAGCACTGACGAACGAGGTTCCTCTGTGGAGGAATCTTCTATTTTGCGCTGCTGGCTGCGCGTTGGGGCGCGGGAGCACACCAGAAAGCTCGCCGCTCAGTCTCTGCCGAGATTCAAATGATGATTTATCATCGTCAGGACAGATGGTTGAGTCCATGCTTGACTCTTGCTTGTACCTATTCCTCTCATCAGTCGTATAACCTGAATTCGGACGCATCCACTCCGGGATCGGTTTCGTAGGACTCGGTCTGAAACTCATTTCCCCAAAGGGGTCAGTCAAAGACACATAGATCGTGTCTACTTCCTTCTCTTGCTCCCCTCTCTCTTGCTCGCATGGTCCATCCACTATTGGGCGTTTATGCAAATGGACTTGCTGTTTCTCATCACCCCTCCCCATTCTTTCCAACCTTTCTTCAATCACCCTATCAGCCTCCCTTCTCTCCCACCTGACCCTTCCCATTCCTCCATCTCCATTAATGCTCTTTTCGACCCGCCTCACAGCTCTCTTTGCTATCTCCTTCTCGTCTTCTGCCTCCAAATCAACCAGGCAATTCGCACAAACCGGCACTTCCTCTATCTCTCTCACCCCGTTATCCATTGGCGGACCTCGGTTACCATCCTGCCTCACATCGCTTCGGCTCTCATTCTTTTTGGTCCCTCTTTTATCCACCAGCCTTGTCCATTCTTCCTTGGGCAAATCTCTCACACCGTCTCGATCTCTCATTTTCAGTCCCTCCTGACCCTCACCCACCACCCCCGTCTGACTACCCCCTTTTATCGAATCAACAGCCTCTCCAAATCTACCACCCTTGTTTTCATCCACCCGATCGCCTCTTCGTTGTTCCTTTTCCTCCAGAGTAGCCCACGCACTTTTACCCTTCCTTTCAACCCCATCCTCACCACCCCCTTCCCCTTCCCCTTCCCCTTCCCCTTCCTCTTCTCCTTCTTCTTCTGCCACCTCTTCCTCATCCTCATACAGCTCCCCGACCGTGACGCCCCTCGCAACCCTCTTA
Source organism: Cladorrhinum samala (assembly GCA_033576145.1). Classification (NCBI taxonomy): domain Eukaryota; kingdom Fungi; phylum Ascomycota; class Sordariomycetes; order Sordariales; family Podosporaceae; genus Cladorrhinum; species Cladorrhinum samala. The sequence goes on along the minus strand of MU865045.1, from coordinate 82,350 downwards.
TTCCCGCAAAACAAACACCCGTAGCAGGCCCGATGCCAAAAGGTCCAGCCCAAACTCACGCATTCCTCCCCTCGGTATACCAACCCCCCGCAGACCCAGCAGATGGATAACCCAAGCAGGGAAGCGTAGCACCTCTCACACGCCAGCCTGGCGCCGCGTCCGATGACCCTCGGCTTGGAAACCGCCCACGATGACGAGATGGCGGTTGCGGCGGCGCCGGCGTAGGCCGGCTGCAAATTAAAAGGTGGATGTGGCGGTACCAAAGTAGAAGAAGAAGAAGGACTGGAAAGCCTCCAACAAAAGGTGCACGTAAAAAGTTGTGCTTGTGCTTGTGCACGAGCACGAGCAGAAGCGGAAGCGGAAGCGGTCGACGGCGGACGAACCGGAACACCGGGAGCGTACGTAGCCGAGCGGGAAAGAAATGGCGGTGATTGTTGAGTAGAGGCGGAAGCCAACTGGTGAAGAGGAGGAGGAGAAGAAGAAGAAGAAGGAAAAGATCGGTGGGTATGAATTTGTGCTGTCTGGTAATGGTGAGAGAGGATTGGACGGGAGGCCGGTGTCATCATTTCTTCTTATGATTTTGCGGAATAAGAAAAGAACAAACAAACAAAACAAAACGGGAGTTGTTGTATTCTTTTATTTGGGGGGGAGGGTGTTTCAACGGGATTGTATAACGAGGACGATACACAATAGAAAAGAGGAGCAAAGAAAAAAAAAATAAACAGAAAAAAAATAACGAATGTTTTGTTGTGTAAGTGAAAGAATATGTTTGAAACCGTGATGATGAAAAAAAAAAAAATTGTAAACAAACTTACCCAGACTATCTAGGTTGAAAAGATGACCCTCTCCATGCTACTCTTTTACACCAGATGCCCAAAGAGAGAGTGGACGGGGACCACACAGACAAACACACACACACACACACACACGAAGCAATAGGAAGGAGCCATCACATGGTTCCAAAGAAGGGAAAGAAGAAGGAGCAGCAAAAAAATTAAAATGAAAACAACTTGGAAAAAATCGATATAAAGGTGATTCAAATTTTTTGATACTACAAACTCCTCGGTATCCCACAATCAATCCATGTTAAACGCCTGCCTTGAGTTTTGCTGAAAAAAAAAAAAAGGAAAAAAAAAAACCGTCATAATAAACACCATCAACCCATTGAACAAATAGACGATATACGATTTGAGTATCGTACAGAAAAGTCGAACAGATAAAATACCACAAGACAACCACCCAGCTCGAAAGAGTGTCAGCACATGCAAGAATGAAAGAGAGACCTGTTGAGAATGACTCAACAAGGGCGAAAACGAAAAAAAAAGACAAGACATCTGTGTCCAAAGCTTCCTCCGCGGAATCACCCACAACGCCTCAGAACAATTGCTTTTGCCCTCCTTTTTTTTTTTTTTGGTTTTGCCCAAGCTCTTTATCCAGATCCTAGGATCGAATCCAAATCGCCATCTCCATGCTGCCTCCCTATGCCGAATGCCGAAATGAATATGCTCGCTATGCTCAACACTAAAAAATCCCACTCAGGACACCTCTGATTCTTTACCCCCCTTTGTCGTCTTTTACTTCCTCAGCTTAGGTTTAGCCAACATATTCAACCGACTCAAACTAATCCCACCACCCCGACCACTCTTCTTCTTCATCGGACTGGGTGTTCCAGGCATCCGACTAGGAATCGGCTGGTTCTTCCTGGGGCTCCCATCAACATTGCTGCTACTGCCCTTGCGGCTGGCCGTAGTGAAGCGCTTCACACTATTCGCGCCAACAAGTCTAGGCGCCAACAACTCCTCACCCTCAGGAACCTCCTCCCTCCGTTTCTTGGCGGCCCTCTCCTCCTCCATTCTCTCTAGTTCCTCCTCCTCGTCAGTACTAACTCTGTGCCTCTTCTTATTAGTCATACCGTGCGGCAGAGCCAGAAAAACCGTCCTAGGGGCTTCGTTCTCCTTGTTAGGACTTCCAGTAACTGCGGAAACCACGGAACTAGCTCTGGGGAAACTACCGGGCATGTTTTCTGTAGGCATGATCGAGGGCCGAACAGTTCGAACGCCGGCTTGGCCGGGAGATGCACCGAACGAGGGCGCATCACCACCGAACGAGATTGTATGGTCGCTTCTGAACGTGAAAGTGCCTGGGACAGAGGGCTCAAGGACAGGGGCAGGTTTCTTCATGGCACTCTTGGGAGATTCGGCGGGTGGTATTGCAGCGGAAAGGTCGGGATATGAAACACCGTCGGAAGAGGTGGGGTTTTCCGGCGAGGCAATGACTCCGTCCAGGGACGGATAATGGACCTCTCCAAGGGGCGTGCGAGTAGCCTTTTGGATGGGCTGGCTCATTTTGATCGGCGATGGAGAATTTTGCGAGAGCGCAGCGCGTTCCGTCTCAGGTGTGAATGCCACACGCTTGACGAGCTTGCGCGCCGGGGTGGTCATGGGGATTGGAGGGAGATCTTTCTCGAGACGAGGAGGACCAGGGGTCTTTGAACCGAGTGCTGACGCCGACGGGACAGGAAGAGAGGTGTTGGTCTTGACCATGGCTGACTTGCCTCCACGGAAAAGAGACTTCATCTGCTCAAGACGACTAATGGGGCTCTTGACCTCCACCGACTTCTCTTCCTGCTTTTCAACAGCATTGGCCTTGGTGGCGGTGGTGGCGGCGGCGGTAATGCAGTTCGTCGTGACAGAACGGGGGATTCCGCTGAGTGTGCTTTTGGAAGGAGAGCGGAGAAGAGAGACGTGTGATGGGGTCTTGTTAACGGTGGCTGAGCGAGCGAGAGAGGACTTGGTAGGTGTCATGAGAGATGCAAGCTTGGACTTGGAACGAGGAATACCAGTTGCGGCAGCAGACTTGGGTATAGGAATGGAGCTCGAATCGTGAGATGGAGGACGCTTAGTTGTGGCATCCTCCTCGATGTTCTGACGCGCGCGCTTGGTGGGGGAGACGGGCTCATCGACGACGCGCTGTCTAGTCTTGGCGGCACTGGAAACCGGAGCTGGAGCAGGCTGAACAGAAGAGTGCTGCTTTGGGCGGATCGTCTCTTGCTCATCAAGATTGGCCTTTGACTGACTGCGCTTAACGCCCTGCTTGAGAGGTGTCGTTCTGCCGAGCTGAGCCCTGAAGGCAGACGGGTGGTTCTCGATCGAGTCCATCTTCTTGAACTCGTTCATGTGGGCGGCGCTGAATCGGCCGGCCTTGCCCTTTGCCGCGACAATCTTGCGACCGCCGTTAGCTTCGTCGGCTTGCTCGGCTTCGCGCTTAGCGATGAGTTCCGCCTTGTATTTCTCTGCGTTGGCGCGAATCTCCTCCATCATCCGTTGCGCCTCGGGACCCAACTCCATGTCGGTCGCCGAAGATTTCGGACGGGCAAAAGTGAATGTAAAGTCCGAAGACGGGACTGTAATCTTTGACGGAGTGGTTTGCACTGCAGCAGGTAGGCTCTGGTCGCATGTCGCGACAGGCTTAATGTCGGTGAAGCCCAGTCTCAAGCCAGAAGACGGAGGCGCCATTGTGGCATGATACTTTGCGGGGTGCATTTCGGATTTGGGAGGCTTGATTGGTGATGAATCGCCAGGTGTCTTGGGGGCCCGGATAGGTGACGAAAGGGCAGTATCGATGCTCTGCAGAGCGGCCTCCTTCTTGCGAGCCTGGACTGGAGACAAAACGGCGTCGAATCTCTCAATTAGGGTTGGTAGAATGGGTGCTTCGACAACGGGCTGAGACGCCTATCAGCTAGTCAATATGAAGTCGCGAGGTAGGTATGTTTTTCCTATCTCGATTGTTCGGTTGCTTGCTAATTACCTTTTGGGCGCTCGCCAGGCGCGCTGAACGGCGTGCCATGCTTGTTTATTTCTTTGAGATTGTGGTGGTCGAATACTTGAAGGTGCAATTGATGGTGACGGATGGCTGAGGCGGAAAATCGGAATTTCGCGTTAATCTTTTCTCTCGATGGTGGGATGATGTCAGATGGAAGACGCGACTCTGGAGTCTAGAGATGGAATAATTGCGAAGTCAAAAGTGGGGTGATTATTTGATTCGTCCGTTACGCGGAAAGTAAACAAACCATTTTAGAGTTGTGCGCGCACCTGAATTACACAGTGATTGGTACAGTGAGACACCAGTTCGGCACCGTGTAACAGCCGACAGTTGCAACATGGAACCGTTTGTGCGTCAATGTGTGTGTGACTTGCAGCTTTGGATTTTGAGACGGACTCAAGTCTAACAAAAGTTTAATTCTCCATCCTCGACACCTCAACCAATTGCGCCACATTTCTTGCCCTTGAGCCCTTATTACAATCAGTCCCGGATTAGGTACGCATGAGTTTCTTTCCTCATATTTTGATTTTTCCCTTGCCCAATCTCTCTCTACTGGACTGTTCAGCATTCAATGGGGTGTTAATCCGATCTTCGGTTCGGCTACGCTCAGTGAGTGCCTCATGATCACGGCCTTCAAAAAAGTGATTCCTCCGGTTATGCGGTGGCCAAGAGCGCTGTGCTGTCGAATGAATGTGGTATTCAAAATTGAGGTCGCTCACTATGTCCATTGCATTGCACTCGAAGATGCTTGTTTGTCGATCGATCAGAGCTGCAATTTGAGAAAGATAATAAATAATTAGGTATATCGTAGGAAAATTTGAACTGGCTTGGACAAGACCCTCTCATCATAATGGGCTGGTCCACCAGCACAAAGCCCGAGGGATTATATATTCCGTTTGTTCTTCTCCGCCTCGACAACTTCTTCTCTGAAGATATGATTAGACAGGAACAACGTTTATTTTAGCGACCCGGTTTTTGGACGCCCATCTCCGGGCTTCCATGCTTCTCGGAGACGGAGTAGGTATGTATGTGCATACGACGGCCATGTATGGCCTAGATCGGATCTTGGAACCTGCATACATATCCGTTCTCATTTCAACATGCAGCCGATAAACTGCGGGTTCCCAAGATGGACGAGGCCATCGACGAATACGATCTAGCAAGTCATAAGCTGGAGGGTCAGCTGGAATCTCTGGTACCGTCATGACGAAGATGGTAAGGAGCGATGAGCGTGCAATCTCTCGCTGCCCCTGTCATTAAGGGCTGCGTTAAAAGCATTGGGAAAGTGTGAGGCGTTCTAGTGTGCGCCATTTCGAAAAATACCTCAACCAGGAGATTGCCATCTCGAGGGTTACTCGTGGTGTTGAGGACTCAAGACGCCCTCGCACCAACAGCACTCACTGCCAACTAGCGACGCCACCACCACGCTCAACCGGCGCTAGAAGGATTCTAGAAGGTCGAAAATTACACTTGCTATTTGCCTGATGAAGTGGTCAAGTGCAGGCGAATAAGGTATGTGAGCACACCTCCATCAGACTCCTCGGACTTGGTAGAAACGCCACAGAATAAATGTGATGCATCCTGCACGCATATTTCACACATCATCTGGAAGAAGAAATGAAGACCTTCGTTTTCTCTTCCTTTGCAGTTTGCCGGGTTCCATGGTTTGGCGTCTCATCGTGTTTGTGATGAACCCCCCTCCCCCCCCCCCCCGCGCGCAGCCTTGCGTGGGGGGAAGGTCGTCGTTTATTCGGTGCGGAAAGAGAGGTACGAGGAAATACGAGGAATTAAATTTGATGCTTGCCGTCCTTAAGCTGGGTCAGTTCTACTTGTTCTCTTTCAGACAGATCCTGTGCAGCTTCCCAGGTCTGAGGTGATACTTCGGTGAGCCACATCGCACATGGGTGCCCCGAGCACAGATCGAGCCAGCTCCTCGGAGATGCTAAAACTCCCTGTTCCACGGTACGGAACCAGTGGCTTGACCCCGCTGCGTGCCCACACCAACGGGTAATTCACCCCTGTTGCTAGCTCAATTGAGTTTCTTCTAGTTCCTGTCGAAAGCTTGTCCGTTTCAATGGAGGCTGGAAAGGTCGGATGAGCCATCTGTAGGTAGGTTGAATCGACATCTACACTTCGCGGGAGCACCTGAGCCATCGGCACCCGCAGCAAGGCTTGGAGTTGAGTCTCTCAAATGATTATTCGGACGGTCATCGGGGCGAGGGTTTGTCGGAAGGTGCCGCATTCCCCCTCCAGGGCTTGCCTTCGGTGGTCGCCAGATCCCCAAAGTGCCCCGCCTGCCAGTGCGGCGGACGCCTACCGCTGCCGCCCTGCGGCGGGGAGCTTTTTGCTTTTTCCAAAAATCAAAGTGATTGGTGTTTCGAAAATCAGTCTATCGATCTTACAGCTCATATTCTAGACTGCAATGCTATTCCGGAGCGGTCCTGGACGGCAGAGGAGGAGCCTACCACCTCCAACATTGGACGTCACATTGGAGTCTTGGTAGAGACTGCACAATACGTAGGCGGCATTAGATCTCCCCGAAGAGATTTCCTGGGATCGGCATAACTCAATTAGCAACAATCGAAGCTTGAGAAAACAAAAAAAGTCCTTGATTGACGGATGATACCTGGGAAGCATGTACCGCCCAGCCCTAGGACTTTGTCTTTCAGGCTCAGGTGACCTGGAAGAATTTTGGCGGGCTTGGGAGCTTGGCGAGGCGCAACAAGAACCGCGTCCCCACCGGCCCGACCATGCATCTGGCGCGGTATTGGACAAGACGACGGGGAAGTACCTCTGCAGCGACCCTAGGATCGGTGGGATCTGCGACAGCACTGGACGAAATCTCTGAAATGCCTCCACCGGCCAACCCCTCACCATGAACCGGGTATACCGATGTCGGTGGCGCGCAGTCTCGAATTGGGGCCGTGTGTGGCTTTTTTTTTTTTTTTTTGTGAATGTCGTCCCATTGCTGCGTCTAATAAACGCTACCAAATACGCTGCGAGACGAGACGCTGGAATACGCTGATGGAAAGCGATTTTTGCCCATCAGACGCGGCTGGGGTCGACGTGGCTCCAAGACTCATTATTGATCACGCCGATTGCAAGGTTTTCACACCGTCTCCTCTTCTCAGCCGATGTCCTAGCTCATAACACATATGGCTCATCTTGTAAAGAGGGGGATAGGTATGGGCCGCTACGAATACAAATATACCACCAGTCCTCCTCTTGTCACGCAAGACATATCATATTCTTATGTTGACACGGCTCTTTGAGGACTATGGAAAGTTCGCGGACATTGACAAGACATAGTCCCATTGGAACTCTCAGCAAGCATTCAGTGACTCGAAACATTATAGACAGAATCGATCGATGGGAAAAACAAAACAGAAACAAAGCTCCAAGTTCGGCAATTTGACCCCGCTCGCGATCCTTGGCCTGGTCTCAACCCGGCAGCCAAAAGGTTGTCAGGCACTCGCCAAGACTCATGTTGAGCGTGTTCATCTCGGGCGAGCAAGGGACCGAGAGAGCGAGGGCGACCGGGAGAGCGAGGGCGACCGGGAGAGGCAAAAAGGAAACATGAAAACGCAGCAGTGGAATTTTCAAAACGCAGAAGAGAAAGGGGGTGACCAAACAATGTACTTGTAGGAAGTGTTGGTGAGGGGCAAGTGTGGTTCACTAACGAACGATGGTTTGCAGGCTTTGTGAGTGATGGGTGTCCAGTCCACGTCCCAGGGCGCGCCCCCCCCCCCTTCCCCCTCCCCAACCTGATGCAGCTAGGGTGCTTTTTCAGCGTTTTGAACATGGAGGACCAGCGTATTTGACAGCTGGCGCAATGCTGGCCCAAGCGCCTGTAGGGTTCTGAAATGACCTCCTGCGCAGCAAATGCGTTCCAACAAGGCATGGCCGTGGGTGACCTGTTGCCAAAGTACCTGTTTCCATTAGTCACTTATAACAGGGTGTGCCACCCAGTTGGAAAGACCAAAGTCAGAAACAAAGCAGTTGCTCCTCTCTCGCTTCTCTCACCTTGTCTTTTGCGTCAAGCTTTTTGTTGAAGAAACCCCAAAAACAATCCAGTTCTGGCCCTTTGAGAGACTTCTGGTCTAACGACAACAACAACAACAACAACAACAACCCCCCGGTTTGGCCTGGAACGAACTTCTGGACCCAACCTGGAATCTAGAAGCAGACCAAACCTGCACGCAACCAACCTGGGATCTCTTTCCCTCTCTCAGTAGATTTTAGACTCTTCTTTCTCTCAATCTCTCACTCTCTCTCTTTCTCTTTCCCCAGAGACTGAGAACTTTCTTCAAACACCGAGTTTGTTGATGAGCGGAAACAGCACTTTTTTGTGTCTCCGTCATCTTTAGCGAATAGGATTCTCCGAGATCCTCTCTCTCAACCAGTCATCCCACCACAAACCAAAAAGCCAGCAAATCTTCCCCAGGTGCCCGTCTCGAAGCTGCAGGTCGACCAAATCGGCATTCTCGTTCGTTTCACGCTGCACGGGCCGTGAAAGTTTTCATAGGCGCAACCCGACCTCTCAGCGGGTTCTAGGTGGAGAACTGTGAGCCATCGGCTGATCGAGCGAGATCGAGCAAGCAGCCTTCGCATCTCACGGCATCATCTCGAAAAGGGGTTTGTTTGTTCGTTGCTGAAGGGAATCGGCGAGTATCGCGAGTCGGACTCTTTCGTCGTTCAAGCCAAAAGAAAAAAAAACATCTTGGTATCCTTATTCTCTGAAACCAACCCAGGGGCCGGATTTAAGAAATTCGGGACCTTGTGAGAGACCAAGCCAAGGGACAACGGGGAACAACGCAGGCAAACGCAGGTGACCTGGTTCAACCCAGAACGGAGTCGGGGCTGGGTGGACGCACCTGGCTATTTGTCTCCGTGCAGGCCCAGCGTGCTAGCGGCGGTCAGCGGGCCCCTCCCACCACCACCGACATTTACGTTACATAAAACCCTCCATTCTGCTCTTTTCTTGACACATACCTAACCTGTCAACGACCTCCTGCTTATCTCTGACCCTCCCACAATCGACCTCGACAATCTGACCTTTGACACACAGAATCCGGGGAAGCTGCCTCGATTTTCCAACCTTACCTTATCGTTGGGATAGATCACAAATCCCCGAGTACCCCAACCTGGTCCTGTCCCAGCCTGCCGGATCCCGCAAAGCTGTTCCCCAGATGACGCACTGATTGGCGCCATCCCTGGCTCCTGACCACCCCCGGGACTTTTGTGTTGCCTTTTTTGGGTATTTTTTTTTTTTTCCTTTATAGCATCACCACCACTGTCAGGTGCCCCGCAACACACATAGGAAACAAGATCACTACGTCGCTGTCGACCACCAACCTGTGTCTGTGTCGACTTCAAGATTATGTCCGATAAGATGTCCATCGACAAGAACCCACCCAAGGAGGACACTGAAGATTCCATGGATTCCAGCGCCGAAGGAGAGATGCCCCCTGCTGCTCCTGCTCAGGCAGAGAACCAGCAGCCGAAGCGAAAAGGGGGTCGCAAACCGGTACGTGTGGTGTTGTTCTTCTTTTTGTTGTTGTTGTCCCCCCCCCCCCGTCCTTTCCTCCCTCCCCCCCATTTTTTTATATTGTCTAAAAAAAGCTTATCCCACCACTGGCATGCGCTAACATGGTTGGCAGATCTATGCGACCTCTGAGGAGCGCAAGCAACGGAACCGCCAAGCTCAGGCAGCTTTCCGTGAGCGCCGCACTGAGTACATCAAGCAGCTTGAAGAAGCCATCCGAACTCATGAGCAGAACTTGGCCAACCTGCAAGCCGCTCATCGTCATGCTGCCGATGAATGCCTGATGTTGCGCTACAAGAATTCGCTCCTGGAAAGAATTCTTCTTGAGAAGGGGATCGACGTACAGGCTGAACTGCGCGCAAAGACCGGAAGCCCAAACCTTGGTCCTACTCATATGCCCCAAAACCTGGTGCAGCCACCGCCGATTCAACGAGCGATCTTGAATAGGCACCATGCGCGCAGATCACAATCCAGCATCGCGCCGAAACTTGAGCCTGGAATGAGCATCTCGCCATTGCCGGCTCCGATCCATTCGCATAACTCGGCACTATCCCCCAAGAGCCGACAGACTCCGTCATCTCACTCTGACTCGCCGTCAGGGACAACCTCTTTCGGCTCTCAGCACGGTGCCTCCCCGGCTAACTCGGATCACCTCAACCCCCCCATCCGTCCGCCATTACCGCCTGGAACCACTATGAAGGCACCGCCTCCGCCCCATCTGGGACCGCTTCACGGCCTCCCAGCGCCACGCCAGCTTCAGATTCCAGGTATTCAACAGGCCACTAACCACGCGAGAGGGGGTGTTACCGGGAACACGGCCTCATTTTATCCCACACCCTCGTTTCAAAATCACATCGAGCAGCTCGGCAAGTTGTCCCGTCTTTTTCCCCGCCCTTCCCCCCTCCCCCCCCATTGTGTGGAACTTTGTCGTCCTAGGTTTTAATACGTAAGTTCAGAACAGGAATATGATGCTGCTGCCGAAATGATTGACGACGACACTCCCGACACCCCAAGCGGCCCCGGCCCTTATCCCGGAGCTTACAACGGCGAGCCACAGCCTATGTCACTCTCTTCGCCGGTGACGAACGGGCCCTCTTCAAATCAACAAATCCCGGCGCAATCACCGACTGACAACGGCCCTCACACTCAGCACCCGGCCTATCCATCCATGACGCAACTGCTCGACTCCGGTTATGACTTTGATCCATTTGGCCTCAGCGCAAGCATGGCCTTCCCCACCCAGTTCGCTTTTGACACCAGCAATATGAGGTAGATGGGTGCGCTCTCAATGGCGTGACTACGGAATCGGCTGGCTTGTCAGCCTCATATCCTCGTCATATAAGTATACACGAATATATTTTAACGATTGTTTGGACCTTTTTCTTTTTCTTTACGGCAACAAAAAAAAAGTACGGCGAAGGATGCTTGAGATACCCCCGGACGCATTTGCATTTGCATTGGCATGCGGGAAAAACAATAAATTTCTGCGAGGAAAACGACATTTTTTAATGGGCCTCTGAACGAGAAAAACGAAGCTTATATCACTTTCTTTGCACGACACCCCCACCCCAATATTAAAAAAGTGTTTTGGCTTGCATTTGGCTATTTTATTTGCAGATTTATTCTACCTTATATACATGCGGTGGAATGTATGGTCTTTTTTCCCCCGTTCTCTGCATGTACTTTTTTTTTGGCTTTGCTCGGCGCCGATTTGAGGCGCCTGGTTTATGGATGAAAAAGTTTTGTGTTATTTTACTTGATGTGTGGGTTCATTGAAGAGGGAGAGGAGGAAAGCTCAAGTGGAAGGGTTGGCACAAAAGAAAAACTCGTTTCACCTATACGGCAACGACACTCGCACATGTTGGACGACAATGACGACGACGACGACGACGACTACGACGACGACAGAAGTCTTGATTATTTTGAAGGGTATTTCCAACTATCAGGACCGCCATAACACATGTGTGGGATGGGATAGTCGATAGGAGGAGTTACGGCCCACAACAAGAATAATGGGTGCAACATCTTGGATCTGGAGACTTCATCTCGAAGAAATCTTTCCTTAAACGTCATGGCTCGTCTTGGTCCCTCGAATATTTCTGGATAAACAATATCATAGGATGCACTCCTGGGCAGCTGGGAGTGGAGCTCTCTCTATGACAGGATCAACTTACAATATCCCCGGACATCAAAATCCGATGGCTCTATTCAACTATTCCGAAAATTCACCTGACTCAAACCCTTCTTTGCCTTTTTTCCGTCATCTTTACTGTGGATACCCTTTTATCTCTCTCTCTGATGTCTTGGTTTCAATCAGAAGCCTACAATCCCAGCAAATAGATGGAACGGAACCTTTGAGGTCGGGATTCTAAATGTATTTACCGTTTCATTTTGGGAATGTTTTATTTCCATGGAATGGATGGACGGATACGGAGTTGCGTGCGGTAGGTCTGAGTTTCCTATCTAGTCTAACCTCAATCTCCTTAACCATACTACGTAGAAGGCATGGCCGTTAGACCCTGTAGGGCACACAACCCACATCACCAATGGGTAGCTGAGGGGGCAGGCTACAGCAAACGAGTGAGGGTGGTTAGGGTAGCTCGAGTATCTATAAAATGAAACAAGAACATAAAGTATGCTTGATTGTTTCCTGGCCGCGGTTGAGCTCACGGTGAGGTAACGGTGACACGGGTGAGCCAAGTAGGTAGTGAGATGACGTACTCGACAACTCGTCCTAGCTGCACCGTTCGACCGCACAACACCACGGCTCGGCAGTGGCTTCAATAATGAGAGTATGTCTTTTTATCGAAGAAACCTAAAACCTGACAGCTTCCATGTTGCCATTGCTTGTTCTAATGTGAGGCTTATCTGGATCTGGCAGATGAGCCGGGACGTTTTCTGCACCTGCAGCAGTCGGGGGATTGCAACGGTTGCAACTCCTCACAAAGGAAAAAAACAGTGCATCAAAAGTCGAAGAATGTGAGGTAGCCCTAAACTCATAAGCGACGGGCGCACTGAATTTTGCAAAAAGGGAAAAACGTCGGTACGTACTAGGATTTGGAAGCTTGGAACAGCTTGTGCACAGATCACTTTCTGCCCCGCGGCACACCTCTCGACCAATCATATCTCCCAAAAACCTTGTCAGATCCTTGTTCATGCCCGCACCCGACCCAATTGATTACCTTGCCTTACAGAAGACCTACTGCCAGACCCTGCCCACCACCACCTGCCCCCCCTCCCCCGGCGGAAAACACTTTCTCGTAGGGCGCCTCTTTGACCACCGAGACTGAGAGAGTTTTTTTTTTTTTTTTTTTCCTCTTTGAATCGCCTCACCCGTTATTTACGGAGCCTTTTGGTCGCCCTTACAGTCACGCCTTGAACAGGCGATAAACCCACGGCGGCAAGATGTCGGTCGCATCCAAGGTTCGTAACACAATTTTCGACGACTGTTTGAGCAATCTTTCCCCCTCCTCTTGGAGGATCCCACCAAGCTTTGCCATTTCAGACACCACACAACGCAATAGAAATTGCGGCTTATTGTCGCGAAACTTTTTGTTGGTGGTGTTCAGATTGAAGAATGGCAATAATAAGCTGACTCGTTTGCAATTGTAGAACCTCTTCGAGTTGCTCGGTTGGTCATCCCCTCCACCCATCAGTTGTTGTCCTTGTCCCTTGCTCCCCCCGCTTCCTCAACACCTTCTCTTTCTCGCCGCACCGAACTTGAAACAGCAAATTCTAGAAACCTCCGGAGCATCCGGGACAAGACATCAGGCTTCGGGTCGATGTCGAGCTCGGACAATTGGCAGAGCAGTATCCACTAACACAACCCCCCAACACTTGTAGGCAACGACGAGGGTGATGATACTCCCCGCCCCCCGGTCAAGACCGTAGACAAGACATCCACCCACACTGCCAAGCGCAACACCGATGGCGTTGCTCCTTCCAAGGGCCCTGCCCCCACCGGCAACCGCCGTGCTGGCGCCGTGAGCGGCAACGAGGCTGGTGCGTAGCTACTCTCTCCGTCGACCTTTGCGCCGCCGGGCCCCACTCGATACTAACGTCACCTTTTGTCAGCTTTCCGTGACCGCACCGCCGGCCGTGAGACCAACCGTGGTAAGCCCACTGATGAGGTTCGCGGCGGCCGTCGTGGTGGATACCGCGGCCGTGGCAACGGTGACCGTCACTCTTACAAGACTGCCCCTCAGTATGTTGCCATCTAGTCTTTTCGCCGAATAAAGTATACCCAGCATCCTAACTTTACTCTTTTAGCGGTGGCTCTGAGAAGACCGCCAACCAGGCTTGGGGCTCTAACAAGGGCACCGATGAGCTCAAGGACGAGGAGGCCGGCGAGCAGGCCGCTCAGACCGAGCTCGCTGCCGAGGGCGCCGCTCCCGAGGTCGAGGTTGAGGAGGCCGAGCCTGAGCCCGTCCAGATTCTGCTCGATGATCACAAGGCCAAGGTCCAGCAGGAGAAGGAGGCCAAGGGTCTCGCCGCTCCCACCCACGTCCGTGTCGCCAACGAGGGTGTCAAGGAGGACAAGTGGAAGGACTTCGTTCCCCTCGACTCCAGCGCCAAGGAAGAGGTTCTCTTCGAGGGCACCGGTGGCAAGGCTCAGCGCCAGCGCGAGCGCAAGCAGAAGCAGTTCGTCGAGCTCGAGAACCGCTACATCGAGCAGCCTCAGGACCGCTCTACCCGTGGTGGCCCTCGCGGCGGTGCCCGCGGTGGCGCCCGCGGCGGTCGTGGCGATGGCGCTCGTGGTGCTCCCCGTGGCGGCCCCCGTGGCGGTCCCCGCGGTGGTGCTCCCCGCGGCGGTGCTCCCCGCAAGGAGAACGCCCCCATCAACCCCACCGACGAGTCTGCTTTCCCCAGCCTCGGCGCATAAGCAGCTACCCATAGCTGCATGAAACCCTTCTCGGCAACTGTCGCAACAGAAACATATAGGGGTATAAAGCTGAGAATCGAAACCCAACAAGCCATCCTCACAATCTGGTTTGGGGTTTTGCTCTATTTCCTCCTTCCGGGCCATCTTCTCGGGCTCTCTTCCTCGAACGAGCCATCAAGCCGCAAATTATGAAACGAAACAGCATTTGAGACTTTTTGATGATGGGGCGGGGAGGAAACGGGATTGATGGTCTATGAGGAGTAAAAAAGGGATTCAAAAATCGGGAATTTATTGAAGGAGAGAGTGAAAGCCTGGAGGTATTGAGGAGAGGAACGGGAAAAGGGAAGAGACTTTTCCTCTGGTCTTTCTCTCTCTTGTCGATTTGATACATTTGGTTTTTTCTGGTGGCAAGGAGTCCTTTTTAACCGAAAGAGAATTCTACTTGTTGACAAATTAAAAGGCACATAACACACATTTTTTATTTTTATTTTTTTCCCTTTGATTCCTTTTTCTCTCTCAGTGTATGTGTCTTCTGTATCTCTTTCCCTCTCTGAGTGTGTATCGTATGTTTCTGTCGTTGCCTTTCACGAGGTATTTTGCGGTCGTCCGACTGACAAACAGATGATTGATCGTACCAATATCTCTTCTTACTAGGGCTGAAAATTGAAAGTTTTGAAAGAATTGAAAGAATTGAAAAGAAAGGATTTTATTAAAAACAAATTTGAACTGAATGAGTGATAAAAATGAAAAGTAAAAACAAGGAAAAAATGAGAAAAGACAATGTGAGTTTTCTAGTGGAGTATCAAAGACTTGGGAGTAGATAAATAAATGTAAGGTGAGAGTGAGTGTATTTTGTTAATATATAAATACTGGTAGGTAGATAAATGTTGTTGATTGATATTATTTATCAATTTGTATTTGTTCAGATTGTGTTTTTTTTTTTTTTTTTGGTGGTATGGATGGATGGATGGATATATGGATGAGATGTGTGGAAGGATGGTTATTAAGATAAAAAAAAAAAAAAAAAAAAAAAATTCTATTAGTTTTTTTTTTTTTTGGGACAATTTATTAATTTAGGACAGAGAGATTTTTGATTGATTGATGAATGATTGATAAATTATAGTCGGACATTTACATAGATGGATAGGTATGTAGTAGTCTAGGTATCTATCTATCTAACTGGTGGATCCCTCGGGAGAAGATATTTCAGGGAGGTCGCGAAGCCTTTTTTTTTTTCAATATTTTGTATATATAAACGTACCTCAGTTCTTTCCACATTCACTCCTACCCGTACGCCGAAATAAAAGTTTCACAAAGTCTTTTATTTTTTTTTTTTGGGGGGGGGGGGTGGGTTTTATCCAGCCAGGTGTTGTTGTCATTGTTGTTGTTGTTCTTTAACAAACCCAGAAAGAGGACAGGGCTGTCTGTGTGCGTGTGTGTGTGTCGAGACCAATGATAACAATGTATGGTTTAATTATCTTATGTTATAATTATAAAATACCTACCTCCTACACGCACCCACCCACGCACCCACCCACACACACACACACACACAAGCTGTTACGATTATAGATTCATATTGTGTAATAATCTACATTGTGGCGTGAAGTTTTTGTAAACAATCATTTTATCCTCCGGGCCAGCAACCGTGAATCGACTAGATAGACGTTTTTGGGTGTTGACTGATACCTTTTGACTCGAAAATTTATATATACGCTGGCTGGATGGCAAAACAAAGCAAAGGTAAAGTGGGCATTAGCTCGAGGGTGAATAGACTAGAGAAAAGACGCATGAGAATAAATCTGGCGTGTTACAGCAGTAGAACTTAAAGTAATGCGAATATATTCAAGAGGTGGAGGTGAGGGACGGGTTGGGATGAGAATTTGAATGGTCAAGAGGAAGAGTATCAAATACTGACTCGAAACCAAAAGCTTGAGGACGCCGGAAAAAAAACCATATGTGGACAAATTCTTAAGGGAAAAAAAATCCTCCTTCAGAAAACGATGAATCTATTAGAAAAGTTACACCCGACTTTGGGATTAATGAAGTATTCAATGCCTTGCTATTTTGTTCCAAAGCCAATCCAAAACAAACGCCCTTAATTCATGCCAAAGAGAAATAGCTGACACTTGAGTCCATAAATATACACGTGTATATTACCCAACGCTCATGTCCTTCCGTGGGCTGCCTTTCCAGAATCAATAGCAACACTAGCCAGCAACAAAACACCGTTAAACACAGCCATCAAATAAAACGGCGCACCAGTCGACCAAGAATCAAAGAGGTATCCTCCCAACTTTGTCAACAACAAAATGGCCGCACCGCCGCACCATGAATACACACCTGCCACAGATCCCTTGAGTCTCACCCTGGAGACGGTGTCTTCAGGTATGACAGCCGAGTTCTCCAACAAGGGAGCGGTTTCGTGTGCCCTGTCAGGTGTCTCAATCAGCGTCTCTTGATCACCATTCGGCAAAGTCAAGACGTTTACGATATCAGTCTTGAGCACGCCCCGTCCCAAAGATCCCAGACTGCACACAATCGCACCGATCTGGCTGATACCAATCAAGGCAGCTAACAAGAAAACGGCCGGACTCCCGCCGCGCCCGTTAACATCTTTGTACTCTGGGCTTGAGAGCTGTGCAAAAGCAATGTAACCGATGATGCCGAAGGTGGTAGCTACCAAAATCGGCCAGTTAACCCTCCCTACTCGGCTAGAGAGATATCCGAACAATGGAGCGCAGATCAGGCCCACGAGCTGAGCGACTCCTGTCAAGATGGATGCTAGGACGTAGGCTTGGCGGCATTCCTTCTTCAGTTCGGGAGAAGGGTCATGAGGAGACCCCTGGCAGTATCCATTGCGAATGAAGAATGCGTTGACAAAAAGGGGGACGAAGAGGGAGATGGCTACCGTTGACGCACGAGCAACGAAGCCACCGAGGTAGCCGAGAGCGATGTCTGCGTCTCGGAAACCTAGACGGACTGAGTCCTTCAGCAGATGCCAGTAAGGAAGTACTTTCTGTGGCAGTTGTCAGTCAAAGTAACTTCGGGCGGTGTTTTCACAAGATCTTACATTCGATGGGGGGCGCGAAGACTCAGAACCCTCCCCTCGAGGAGTTGAGCCTCGAAGACCAAGCAACAGCCTCCAACCCTTGCCCTCCTCGCCTCTGATATTCCTCAGACCAAAAAATACAAACACGGCTACCAAGAATGACACGACACCCACAACATAGAAGCTATCCTGAACTGCCTCGCCCATGGTGACACCCTCGATCTTGCCGAAGCGGGCGGGCAGTGGGAGGAACAAGACGAGAGCAACCAAGGCACCACAGCCGGTAAAGAGTCCCACATATCCAGCAAGTGCTGAGGGCTTTCCTGCCTCTATGGTCCGGCCGTTGAGTGCTGTCTCACCGTCTTCTGGGTATGCGTGGCTGGGGTCACTTCGGAACCGCTCGGGCGTAATCGTCACCTCGGAGTCAACAGACTGCGCAACGCTCTGATTGCGGACCGTCAATGGTTTGCGGACGTTCTCAGCTGCCGGCCCAGTCTCGTCGGTGAGTGATGGCAGAATAGCAGTCACCATCGTCGCCCTGTTTTCGCACATAAACACATCATCAGCAAAATTGGACACCAAATACGTCATCGACGGCGGATTTCCCCAGGGGGAACTCACGAAGCCGTAGCTCCAACAGCGAAGAATATCCTCGCCAGGAGAAGCTGGGGATAGACATTGCGCGCCTGCACAAAGAGGAAAAGAGCTAGCCCAATCACGGTATATCCAATAACGGCGACATATCGAACACCAGCGCGGTCCGAGACCAAACCCCAGATGGGGCAGGCGACAAGCGCAACGATCTCATCCACGAAGCCGAGGGTGCCCACGATATCTCCCACGCCTTCCTTGACGCCAATCAAGTCGGTAATGACAAACGACACGCTGCTGTTGAGGAACACGAGGAACGAGATGCTGAAGAGGGAGATTCCGAGCAGGTACGTCAAGGCCTGGAGCGCCGTGGTCGATGCGGAAAACGGGAGGTGCCGCAGCACTCGCTGACCCACGGTGGGGGCCATTGCCGTGATTGCAGTAAAAGTCAATCTCAAATCAGAATGGATGTCCTGAAGATGGTTCCTCCCATGTTTTGTGTTTTTGCGTATGTAGTGTATATTCCAAACAATTCCTTTGACTAAATTTCAGGTAGCTCCAAAAAATACAAGGCAGGTAGGCGACGGGCCGGGGAGCTTTGCACAGTGACGACAACCAAGAGTGTTCCGAGTGAAACCGCAGCGCAACGCACGCAAGCCCCACAACCAGTAGGCTTTAATGATCCCTGTCCCGCATTCCGTTGCCCGCCCCGCAACCCGTTACCTATCTTTGGGTTCCCCCCTGCTTGGTTTGAGAAACACTGCACCGACGTCGGAGCCAATCCAGGAGCTTGCTAGTCTAGGTATTTCTCCAAAAAGAGGAAAAGTCAACTCTTGTTAGACAACCCGCTTCCCCTCGCTTTGCAACGGCAGTGACAACAACTGAACCCCCCGTCCCCCACCCCTTATGACTACCTACTAGGTGGCCTGGGTAGACTCGATATATACTCTCCGACCGCCAGGGACACATTTCCGTCAAGTTCATATTTTTTTTTTTTTTTTTCATTTTTTTTCTCTCATTGAAACTGCGTGGTGTGCTTTTACACTTAAGATTTGTGGCCAAGACAGAAAAAAAGAAGGAAAAAAATAAAAAAACATGTCGGCTTGTCTCCCAGGCGCCCGGGCGCTTCCCGCCTCCCAATATGACCTTAACACCTACTGGGGTAGAGTGAGGCATACCGCAAGCATAACGGATCCGAGGTGAGAAAGTTTAATGGTGGTTGGTTGTATAAAAAGAGAGAGAGAGAGAGAGACGAAGAACATTGGAACGGTGTGTTTCCTCTTCGCGATGGTAGCTTCATACAGCCACTGATACCACAACTTTGTGCTTGGTCGGGAAGGAGATGAGAAGAGAAAAGAAGATGGGGAAATCAAATCCGAAGACTGTTTTATACAGACATATTGATATAAAAGTCACCCTTACTGACAAATCCCACCCTCCAGGACCCTCCTCGTTGGCAGCGCAGGTCTCGAGTCCGCCAAGAACCTCCTGCTCGCTTATAAGCAGGGACAAATACAGTCCATGACACCAGACCTATGGAAGGCCAAAAAGATTGTCGATTCCACCCTTCACCCAGACACCGGGGAGCCGGTTTTCCTCCCATTCCGAATGTCCTGCTTCGTCTTGTCCAACTTGGTGGTGACAGCAGGCATGTTGACACCCAATCTGAGTGTAAGGTCTTTTTTTTTTTTAACCCCCCTCCCCTTTTTTTCCCCTTGGTAAACTCCAGATCTAAATTTTTATTCCCCCATCTCCTTTTTTCTTCTTCTTCTTTTTTTTTTTTTTTTTTTTTTTTTTTTTCTAACTCTCTTTCTAGAACCGCGGCACGATAGCATGGCAAGTAGCCAACCAGTCCCTCAACGTGGCAATCAACTACTCAAACTCCAACAAATCCTCCCCGCTGTCCTGGTCCAAGATCGCCCAGTCCTACTTCATGGCGGTCGGCGCGTCCTGCTCGGTAGCGGTGGGGCTCAACAGCCTGGTGCCCCGCCTCAAGTCCCTGTCCCCTTCGACCCGTCTGATCCTCGGCCGGCTCGTCCCCTTCGCCGCGGTGGCGTCGGCGGGAGCGCTCAACGTCTTCTTGATGAGGGGCGAGGAGATCCGCACGGGCATCGACGTCTTCCCGGTGCCTCCGGCGTCGTCGGAGAAGAGCTCGGGGGATCTCGAGTCGCTGGGCAAGAGCAAGAAGGCCGCCACCCTGGCGGTCGGCGAGACCGCCGTCAGCCGGGTGCTCAACAGCTCGCCCATCATGGTCATCCCCGCGCTGCTGCTCGTCAGGCTCCAAAGGGGCAAGTGGCTGCAGAAGAACCCGAGGTACACGACCCCGGTCAATCTGGGCTTGATCCTGGTCACCAGCTACGCGGTCCTGCCGCTCGCGCTCGCCGCCTTCCCGCAGAGGCAGAAGGTGAGGGCGGACTCGCTGGAAGAGGAGTTTCACGGAAGGGGAGGCGAGGGGGGATTGGTGGAGTTTAATAGGGGTATTTAAGGGACAATTAAAGGGGGTTAAGGGGGATGAGGTTGGGGGGGAGGGGGAGGGGAGGAGGTTGAGAAGAGAAACTAGTAGAAAGGATAAAAAAAGAAAAAAACAGGAAAGGGTGGGGGGGGGGGGAGTGGGAAGGGAAACATAAGTAAAGAAAGCATTCTTTTTTTATAGAGTTGATACCTTTTCAACTGGATAGTCTAGATCTTATTTTGGTGGTTTTCAAAGCATAGCACAGGATTTCTTTTTTTTTTTTTTTTTTTTTTTTTTTGTCAGCATACTGCGCTTGGCTTTTGATCAATTTTTTTTTCTGGTTGCCCATTATTGATTTATTTACATTTTTTTCTCCTGAAGCATGAGATGAAGGGGGGGGGGATATGTAACTCTAGAGAGAGAAAAAAATAAAAATAAAAATAATAAACTGTCAACTTCGAAGTTTCATAACTCGAGATTTGATAAACCTTTTTTTTTTTTCCTTCCCTGCTACTCAAGCGATGTATGTATGTACTTGTACTATACCTTGGTTTATATATTACCTCCACATGTCAACCTTTTCATCAGTCAATTAGATTTCATAGATTTCAAAAGTGTCATAGTGTCCTTGTGACTAAGGTATCCGGCCTTCTAAAGTCTACTTTTTGTTGTATTACAAGTCAGGGGGTTCGCAGTGTTGGTGAACCCCCATGTATGTGTATGCAGAGTCTTCTCAGGAAAATATTTATTTACACACTTACTTGCGTACACTGTTTAGTTTCATATGGTTCCGGGGACTTGACGCACCGAGCGTTCATTTTCAGAAGTCGTATCGGACTAGCCGACTAAATCAACAGTACCTACTCGAACGCGTGCATTGGTGTTATGCACACGCATGTGTGATGATTTTCTGTTGGTATGTTGCATTTACACACCTGCGTATGTATGTATATACATTAGACGCTTAAATACACGTCACTTCCCTTCCGTCTCTTATCGGCGCGGCGGGATTTTAAAGCACTTTTGGGAATCAGCTCAGAGTCCGACCCAACGAGATCTGCGGTAGTCTTGACTTTTTTTTTTATGATGATTTTGAAGCCTTGCTCTGCATATAATGACCAAGATCTCCATCCACACAAGGGTGTTGATGCAAAGCCCCGAGTAATGTTCGATCTCCGCTTCGGTTTACGTAGATATGGACGAGTTTCTCCCGAGAGTATCCGGTGTATGCGTGACCGGAAGGTGTGTGGTGATACACCTCTGCGTAGTATAGATTTACACACACCGGTCCACCAGGAAACAGGGCTGACCGGGCCTTGCTGACCCACGAGTGGGTTGTGTGGATTTGCCGCAAGCACGAAATTCCACTTATTCTAGAGCCTCGTTCGGTACTTGATAAAGATGAGAAATATTTGTGACTTGAAGAGTTTGACCCGTGATAACTGTCTTCTGGTCCTTGTCCAGGCAGCCAAGTCCTTCTTTAAAATGAGTATCAACACGAAAGGGCATGTTGAATCGTCTCAGCTCAGATCAAAACATGACATTGGGAATTTGTGGCTGTCTGAGGCGCCCGAAAATATTCAGATCATTTGGGGGTTAATGCACGGGTAACCAATTGTCTTTGGGCGATTTTGATCGAGGTGGTGCGGTACGGATTGCTCGGGAGTGTACAAATGCCCATTCACAGGTTTTTTTTTTATGTGCAAAATGACGAAAACGGCTCTTGAACTCTGACGTATATGTTTTGTTCCCGTCAAGACAATCTGGTTCTTGCGGAGGGGGGATCGTGTAACAAATTTGCCATATCGGAGGTGTTGTGTGAGTTGAGTAAGTTTGTTGGGGTTGCCCCGCACTGATGAACGAAGTGAACATGGAAGTTGAGGGTGAGGGGAGAAGGTGTGAGGTGATATACCACAACCGAACAGTTGCATTCACGGTTGCCACCCCTCCTCCCCCCCATTGCAGGGAGTCAGATGGTGAACCACGAACCGGATCGTTGTCACCTGCCTGCTATGGCACACCCTGCAGAGTTGTCTTGTCCTGGGGTGCTTGTCGACCGGGCTACGATATATCGATCTGGGTAGGGGGGCCCCAGACACTGTAAGAAAAAGATCAAAAATGGCTTGCCGGCACCCCCGTTAACCTTGATGTGAAATGGGAAACGAGGAAGAGCGAATGTGGCGTTCTCAAAGAACCGAGATATGTTGTGTTACTTCAAGGAAAAGGAAACCCAACAGCCACGACAGGACCCCACTGACGAAACTGGTAGACTTTTTTTGGTTGGCGAAGGAAGAAGGAAGGAGGGGGTTTGGCCGCTGCGGGGCACCATTCTGCGTTCGTGAGTGACTGGAAATGCGAGATGATTCCCACATGCCCTGCCCTGCCCTGGCAGGCCCCCGTTATGGGCTTAGTATATTGTTAATTATACGCTCATTCGCGTGAATTTGTTGGTTGCTTGATCGGCACTGCCCGCTTCGAGACATTTCAGAATGCTTGATTAGAAGTCTCCATATAAAAAGACGAGACCGGCAGATCAGATGGTAGAAAAGAAACAATGAAAAGGAAAACCGGCCGGGTGCTTGCCGTTCCTGACAGCTGGATATCGGGGTGACAACGCAGATCTGGGCCGTGTTGGCTGTGTGTGGCCATGCTTCTTTTTTCTTCTGGTTGCGTTGTTGACGCACCAGAATGAGGGAAGCGGTCCCTTGTTGCCGGGGAAGCACCAGTCCAGCCGGGCACACGCGATATGGGGACATCTCACTCACACGGCGCTATGCCAATGAGGGTAAATTCTGGGGTCTGCAGGGTGCATGAGGGGTGGTTGCCATGACGGTCATCACGCTCGAATTTATCGATTTCCTATTACTGCCTGGAAAAGCCTGGAAAGTCGAGAAGCTATTGAAAAGATGGACATTGCAGCAATCTCATGGATCGATTGGCTGAGCCGGGACAATGGAAGAAGGAGGCTGGTTTGATGCATCGTCCGCTTGCCGCGTCGTGAATGGAAGCTGATGAGAGACGGTCGCGCGTGCTGACTCGGCTTAAAGTGGTTTTTTTTTAATCGGGTGTCACTGGCTCCCATGCCCACAACATGGAACAAGGGTGGAGCAAAATTCAGGAATATGGATCGGAGTTGCCTGCACCAACCAATCCATCCCTCACGTTGCCGAGTTCAACGAAAGATGGGACTCGCTGCAGCCGTACAACAATAAACGGGACAAAGAATCAACGTTGATGATGTAAAAACTCACGAGGCCTCAGAACCTTTTTGGTCTTTACAAATCCGTAAGTGTTGCTGAATCCGAATCCAAATGATCCAAGAACAAGAAAGAGGGGAAAGGGGCGCAAAAAAGGGCAAAAGGGTCTTAATCCCAAGTTAAAACGGAGTAAACCCGAACGAAACCACGGAAGAGATAGAAAAGGTCCAAGTGTCCAACCACGACGACGGGAGGTTGGAAACGTGGACCAGCGGTAATTAATATATTGATGAGGGAGCGAACCCGCCTGCGGCATGTAACACTTTATGCTCCGAACAAGAGGTCCAGGTCGTGGTTTTATTATCCTAGCGAAACACCTGCAAATCACAGATCCATCAAAGTTTATCATCGTGGCTTATGGCTTGAATCTCGCTGCAGGAGGAAACAATAACAATAGAGAAAAAAAAAGCATATTTCAGTGTTTTCCATCAGAGTGGGCTTTCTTTCACGTCATCTTCAACAGGGTCCCTCGTGAGGCATGGGAGTGGAGGTCCCAGGTTCCATTTCGGGCTTTCTCAAAATGACACTGACGCAGGACCTAGACAGGGCCGGCAGGGGGCTCGCAGATTCACGTTCCGGTCTCTGTTTCGCCCTCGCACTGTGGCATAGGGAGCTGCACCGTGGAGATCGGTGCCCATTCCTGGACTTCTGGTTCATTATTCAGTTGGCTACCCGCTGTAGGGCACACTCTGTTATCACACTGTCTGCACTGTACCGGGCGTTGCGGCACAAGATCCCCCCCCAGGCGCGCGATGGGTTTCAATCCGCGGCTGGGCTGAGCGAAGGCGAAAAGTCGAGGCTTGGCGGGGAGATTGGAGCGTAGATGGAAACTGGGAAGCGAACCCCAAACTCCGTACTTTTTAACCTCATGAGAGTGACGAAATCTCGGTCTGGCTGTCCATCTGAGTGGTCCTGTTGAGGTATTCATCTGCGCCTAGAGTTGCGCCTCCTCTGTGTGCACAATTGCGTCGTGTCGTTGGAACCCGCGACCCGCCAAAAGAAATAAAAAAAAAGAAGAGAGAAAAACGTAAAGGGTCGCAAGTCGCGGAAGACACCAAAACTGGCGAAACATTCTAGGGCACCTAGGCAGTCAACCGTTCCCTCGGCCGCAGCGAAAAAAAGCGAAAAAATAACCCCTTTCTCTTTTTCGACAGGCCCTGCCACGCACACAGCGCACAGCACACAGCACATACCACCACCACCACACACACCCAGCAGCGGCTCAGCCCAGAGAGGGTCGCCTCACTCGCACAGTGGACGGACGACCTTGTCGACGGGGCTGCTCTTTTCAGGCTTCTCCCATCAATCCCTCATCCGTCACCCCGTCAGCCAGCTTTGTTTCCGCCACGACTCTGTCCTTCTCGAGCCTCCGCCCCGGCGCCGATTGACAGAGCAGCGTCACCAGCTGGACCAAATGCCGAGATTGTGGTGAGTTCGACAGTAGCGCTTTCGGTCATTCCAAGCAAGCAATCTTGGCCATTGGAGTCCCGGGAAACGCCAGCGTCAGAACTTCATTCATCTTGCCCCCCTTACTCCTGCCAGGAAACGTGCGGAAGCGCGAGCGGAAAGCAACAGCTTGACAGCCTGAGCGACTGCCTCCACCTCGGACCGTCGTGTGTGTTTGATTCTCGGGCACAACCCTTCCAGGTACCTGCCTCGATTTTCTTCAACACGCTCTATTGTGCAGGCCGGCGAGAGCAGGACAATGTCGACTCCCACCACAGCGACCGCCCTACCGCACTACAACCATCCTCACCACGGGCACTACTACAACCACCACCAGCCGCACCCGCACCAATACCCTCAGTCAAACACCTCCGCCTTCCGCTCCGCACCGAACCCCATCCTCCCTCCCGCCTCGCGACTCGCAGCGTACGCATCGTTGCCGTCTCCAGTTGGCTATTCCGTTTCGGCGACCCTCGCCGCGTCAGATGGAGTAAACCTGCTGCAGTCGGAGACCACGAGGCTATTGCCGCAGGATACTGCGGGATTGTCGTCTCGTTCCGAGTCGCTCTACACCACGATGCCGGCAGCATCGCAGACGTCACAGGCTCTGCCTGAGCATCCGCCGCCGCCACAGTCGGCTCGCAAGCGGAGGCGGTCGAGAGAGCCCGATTGGAACAGTTTTTACAAAAATGGCCTTCCCAAGGAGATCATCGTCATCGACGACACGCCCGAGCCCGACCACTCGACCGCCGCGACCAACGGCGGCTCGTCGCAGAAGCTGACGAACGGTCATTCACACGTGATTAACGGTCCCGGTGCCAGCGAGATCGCGATCGCTCCTCCAGCCAAGAAACGAAGACGAGATGTCGAGCAAGTCCACTACGACCCGGTCTACCACAACAACATCACCGGCTCGCATACCCAGACTCCTCTTCAGTACGGGTCGCCCAGCAAGTCGACGATATCAAGCGACCGAACAAATTCCGCCCTGCATACGTCGACAGCCACGTCGCTCGGTTCTCTCTCCTCAAACGGCCATTATGATCACGACGCTCAGGCTGGACAGAGGCGGAGGCGAACGACCCGTCAACAGACCGCCAACGAGGCCCGGCGTCGCGAGGCAATGACTGATGCATTTATGGCATATCGACCTCCGACTCAACCCATCAAGAAATCCCAAGAGGTCAAGGTCACTGTGGTAAATGATGTAAGTCGTAAACTCAATTTTGTTTCTGCTCAAATTGCCCAAACGCTGCTGACACAAATATCCCGCTAGCCGCCTCAGGCTAGAAACGTGCGTGTCGACGACGACGAAGGACACTACATCGTCGTACCTGATAACGATTTGACGGAGAGATGTAAGTCCCGACTACTTTGGAAGAAGCCTGGCCTTGTCCGCGCGGGGAATGCTGGATCCTAACTCGCGGATTTTTGCTCAGATCAAATGATAAAACTCCTTGGCCAGGGCACCTTTGGCAAAGTGGTGCAAGCTAGAGACAAAAGACGTAACAAGCTGGTGGCCATCAAGATTATCCGCTCCGTGCAAAAGTACCGCGAGGCCAGCAAGATTGAGCTGCGAGTTTTGGAGACGCTCAAACTGAACGACGTCGACAACCGCAATCGTTGCATCCATCTTCGAGATTGCTTCGATTACCGCGGACACATTTGCATCGTCATGGATCTCCTCGGGCAAAGTGTTTTCGACTTTCTTAAGAGCAACAATTTCGTCCCTTTCCCCAACAGCCAGATCCAAAACTTTGCCCGCCAGCTACTCACCAGCGTGGCCTGTAAGTATACGAGTCTTGGTCTTTGTTTGCACCGCTGTGTACGTTTTTATGGCTAACATGTCTTTTCAGTCCTTCACGATCTGAATCTCATACATACTGATCTGAAGCCCGAGAACATCTTGCTTTGCCATAACGAGTACCAGACCTTTACCTACAATCGAAAAATCCCATCGTCGAGCACCAACGTCAGCCGCCAGGCCACGCAACGACGCGTGTTGTTGGATACCGAGATTAGACTTATCGACTTTGGGTCGGCGACGTTCCAAGATGAATACCATTCATCTGTGGTCTCTACTCGCCACTACCGAGCGCCAGAGATCATTCTCGGGCTGGGCTGGTCTTATCCATGTGACATTTGGAGTATTGGTTGCATTTTGGTCGAGTTTTATACCGGTGATGCCCTCTTCCAGACGCACGATAATCTCGAGCATCTGGCGATGATGGAGGCGGTTGTCAACCAACGGATTGATCTTTCACTGGTCAATCAGGTAACCCGGATGACGAGAAATGGTGGAAATCCTGCTGCCAAGTACGTCTTCTTTCACTTCTTCCCTCTTTGGACCAAGTGCGAGTTCCGATGCTAACAATATATTAGATTCTTCAAGCGACAAAGGCTTGATTATCCGACAGCAGAGACAACTCGAGCATCTCGGAGATTTGTCAAAGCAATGAAAAAGCTTCCGGTATGCATCCGGCCATTTTTAAAACCTTCTACCAAGCAAAATCAGACTGACGCAAAAATAGGACATCATTCCACCTACCAGCAAATTCCTTACCCAATTCCTGGATCTACTTCAAAAGATATTCGTCTACGATCCGGCACAGCGAATTACAGCAAAGCAGGCTCTTCAGCATCCTTGGTTCAACGAGAAGGCGTATCCTGACGACGGAACCGAGGCTGCACGGATTCGTCACGAAAAACAAAAACTCCAGCAGGAGATTTCAGGAGCTCGGTCGTCCACGCATGCGTCTTGATTGGTCAAACATGGATTGGACAGAGACGAAAGACGACAAGTAAAGACCTTGTCTTTCAACAAATGATTTCGGCATACGATTGAGTGTTTTGCTGTGTCGGGCAGAACCAGAGGGCGAAGCGATTCCATTTTCAAGAACATACTGCATGGCATGTTCTGCCCACTAGCTTCGATATATTCTTATTACATTTATTTATGGGTTCACGGTCTGCATATAACACTTTTTGGCGAAAGATTGGGGTTAAAGGAATTGGGCTGGTGTGTGTGTACGTTGGTCAGCAAATGAGAAATGAAAGGTCTTTTTGATTTCGGAGTCGGCGGAGGGGTGGGGGATTTTATATCTGGTATCATTTCGTTGGACCTCTCTCTCTCTCTCTCTCTCTCTTTTTCTCTCTTTCCAGTTCTCTTCACACAATTTTTCTATGTTCTCTTTTCACTTATTCTTGTCTTCTGTTATCCCTCCAACTTTCTTCGAGGTCTTATAATGGATGGATGGACGGATGGATGGTATCAATGGGGAGTTGGTGCTCGAAATCTCATAGAGGAAAAGGGTTGTCTTTTGGTCTTATTTCTGGGCGGGATTTCGAGTCCCCGAGATGGATGCGGAAGTGGATTTTATATACACACGTACAACACAAACTCGGAAGTGTTTTGGACTTGTAGACGTGAAATTATCTCGACTCATTCCTGCCTAAGGTTTTTGGTTCTCACAATGTGCGATGATGTTTGCTTTCAGGTTGTATGGTTGGAGTGGTTGGATCAGCGAGTGAAGCAGCAAGTATCAACTAATGTTAATTTCAGACATGTCTGGCAAGTCTGTTTTGAGATTGGATGTGATTATTTGCTGACTTTGGCTCATAGGATTGCGGTATACACGGCCTTTGTCAATGTCATGTCTGTTGTTCTTTTAGAGCATGCTTCCTTACCAGCTGGTCGATAACTCGGGTTCGAGACACTAAGCCCTCGAAGGAAACTCGCCATTTGTTTTATTATTTTTCGTATTTTCGGAACTCTCTACATGCTTTTGTGACGAGGTGAATATCGTTCAATCCTGATTGGCTATTTAGTTGCCATCATGTTTAGGGAAAAAAAAACGGGGTATCTGTAGGGAAAAAAGAAAGGGGGGCAAAAAACCTGGATTGTGTTTATTTACTTTTGGTTTTCCCCTTTCTTCTAATTTTTTTTTTTTTTTTTTTTTTTGGAGAGAGAGAGAGAAAGATAGATCCTTCTTTTGTCCAGGTCATGATCAAATCTATCCAGCTAGCTGGGTAAGTAATATACTCACTATGAGATCAAAAGTATGAGTCCTAACTCTCCCCCCTCTCCCCACCTCTCCCCCGGGGGGGGGGTTAGATGAGTTCGATTTTTGAATTCTTCAAAGAGACTTGACTTGGGACAGTCCTCACTAACTAACTAACTTTCTAACTAAACAAAATTGACCTTTTTTTTTTTTTTTTTTTCTATATCCGCGATCTTAATCGAGAAAAAAAAAAAAAAAAAAAAAAAGGCAGAGCAACAGACCATCAACAAAAGCAGACCTCGTCCTCTCATGAGGATACCTCCCTGCGACTCCCAAAATTCTTTTCGACTCCTGGACAGAAACTCGATGCCCTGCGACTGACTTGCCTGCTTCGAGGATGTTGTCGACCCGATAAGAGTCAGAAACGATCCTCGAGGTTTCGCGATCCCCTCGTCGTCGTCGTCGTCGTCGTCGTCGTCAGGGAAAACGGTTGGCTGAACAACAAGAACAAAAAAAAAAAAAAAAAAAAAAAAGCGGCAAGAAAAAGGGAAAGGAAAAAGACGAGGGAGATGGAAATTTGATCGGTTCGGGGAAGGGGAGGCGTGCAAGATGTGGCTGGAGAGTGCAAGGTTGGGGAGGGGGGGGGGTTGGTTGGGAGGGTTAGAAGGTTGAATAGGGACAGGACGAGGGGTATCAGTATCAATAAGAAGAGGAGGAGGACGACCAAAGGAAAAACAAGAGAATATTGAGGGTAGAGACGGGGTAGATAAAGTGCGGTCATGATAAGAATGGGAGGAGCGGGGGGTGCGGGCTGGACGGAAGCCGCAAATGAGGATGAGGATGAGGATGAGGGCAGAAGTGATTACGACGGGAACGAGGTTGGTTGCGGAAGGGGGATTGTGTTCCTGTCCGTCAAGGCTGGGGAAGCCAATCGACTTCAGCATCGTCACCACTCGAGGCGGGCGCCGGACTCTGGTAAGCGAGATACTACTATCTTTGACCGACCAAGGCTGGACGACTATGAAAGAGCTGGGGCATCCCAGGTGCGAGAGCCGTCTCTGTATAACTTACTTGGAACACCGAGTGGTCTGACTTGGTGTGATGTTTTTTTAATCTCTTTACATAATTTAGTTATACCGATGCAATCAATGTCTTGTGATCTCTCCTATTTGTAGTGTGCTTGGCATGCGTATGTACTACATACACATCATCGAAAATTGTCATGGTTAAACTGATAGTGCAAGAACCTGACCGCGGAACAGGATTCAGCCTCGTGTAGACCTGTAGTAGGGAATGGACAAGTCCAGGGGAGCGGAGAACATCTCAGTAAAACTAAACATAATCGAGCTTTCTATTTCTATTTCCTATTTTCCTATTTCCTCTTCTGTTTCATTCTTGACTTTTTCAACCTTTGGATAATCCCAACTATGTACATATCCCATCCTTGTATGTGTTGATAATCCAAGATGGATAGGTAGCCCTGATTGCCTTTCGACCCCTTCGTATATGATAATCTCGGCCCCAGCGGCCTCAGCTGAACAAAAGCACCCAAACCAACATACAAGCAAGATAAATATACAATAAAAGTCGAACCACTAACACAGATACATTTTCCTATCCATGCAATACCTCACGCATTGTCCCTTGTGCCCCTGCCGTGTATTACTCTCTCCTACCGCCCTTGTACCCGCATTCCTGGATATACATATATATTTATCACTTCTTTGGCCCGATCCTACTAAATACAGCACCTATGTATATTGTTCCCTCACCTCAACCCACCCTGACCCTGACCCAGACCCTGATTCCTCAACTCTGCTTTTACAATGCCCTCGGCCTCCCTAATCACATCCTTCCCATTTCTCCACGTATACAATTGCACCCCCATACCATCTAACACTTCATGCGCCCTGCTCAACCGCCTTAGCCACAGATCCACCTTTTTGTTGATGGCTGCTTGTGCTTGCTGACCATTATTTGTCCCGTTGTTTGTGCCTCCCTGATATCCTGCTCCGGGTCCGGTGTTGAGATTGCCCGATGAAGCAAGAGTCGGCGATTGGGAATTGATAGATAAACTCTCCAGGTTGGGAATGTCTCTATTTGAGTCTACCCTTGGGATTGACGAGGCTTGAGGAGTCCCTCGTCGGCGCGGAGGAGGCGGAGGTGGTGGTGAGGACCTGGTATCGGATCCAGATATCGCCTGAACCCTGGGGTTTGATGATGCACCAGCCGCTGCATCAGGGGTGCCACCCCTTAATGCTGCGGGCTTAGCTGGTCGAGGAGGTGGACCGCTCTTCCTCTGGCCTGGATCCGAAGAGGGGCTCATTTGGCCTGGTTCATCAGATAAATCAATCAGAGTCCCCATCGTAGGTCCCGCCGAGCGAGTAGATGAAGGTGTGTCAGAGCTTCTAGGAGGGAGTTGCGGTCTGTCTTCTGTTGTTGCTGTTCTGGGTCGCGGCGGCGGCGGTGCTGGCCGACTTCTTTGCTCTGTCCCTGTGCTGAACGAAGAATCAAAGAATCCAGGTTGTTCAGGGGTGGTGACATCCCGAATGAATACCGCTAGGATACGCCCAGGATTCTGGACAGCAAGTTCCGTATAGACTTCAAGATCCGCCTCACCGCTATCGCCGACGAGGATGAATCTCCTCTCTGGGAAGTCTTTCAGAATAGCTTCCAGTGTTCCCTTCTTTCTTTCAGCTACGGGCTCGAATATGCCCTGCAGCATACCACTGTAGTGCTTCAGGTGTATTGATCCGTGCGGCAGACCAGCGGCATGAAAGAAGGTAGCGAGCACTGGATAAAGCTGCCACGGGCTGTTGGAGCAGTAATGCATCTGTACACCCAAGTGATGCATGCTGCTATACCACTCAGTCACTCCTGGCACCGTCAGGTCGGAGAGATCACGAATGAAAGTATTCCTGAAGATCTCTCTTGCTCCCATACCGATACTCGACCGCTTGATCGTGTCGTCAACATCACTGATCAAGCTGACACCCCTTGACTCGATAATCTCAACTGGATTTGTCACCGAGATATTCTCGTT
This sequence comes from Cladorrhinum samala, assembly GCA_033576145.1. Lineage (NCBI taxonomy): Eukaryota > Fungi > Ascomycota > Sordariomycetes > Sordariales > Podosporaceae > Cladorrhinum > Cladorrhinum samala. The sequence continues at coordinate 50,259 of MU865045.1, read as the reverse complement.
GGCCAGAATCCGACAGTGCGTTGGGACGAATTCTAAAAACGCCCTCGTGCTGAAATGTCCCGAGTCGTCAGTCGTGATGGTCACTGACCTCGACTGCACGTCATTGTAAAAGAATATCGTGATTGGATGCGCCGTCATGGGGGTAGTCATAAATGGTCCTATCCGCGCCATGAGATTGGCATTGGCGACCGCCAGCTCAGCTTCGGTAAGATCTGCCGGAAGCCCGGTATTCGTCCTGGCAGGCAACGGTGGCGACGGTGGAGGGGTGGGTTCATAACTGCTGTTCGCTCGAGAAATACCCCCAAACCCGATATCCTTTTCGGGACCCTCGCTATACCCGCCCCTATTCGCGACTTCCTCCTCGCCCTTTCCTCGTCTCTCAATCTCCTTTGCTTCTTTCGCAATCTTTTGTTCCTCCCTCTGCTCCTCAATCGTCGACGCGCCTCCGCCAGTCCCACCTTGTGCCGAGACGGTCGGCGGCGGAATCCCACTCAGCCGCCTCGCAATCCCAACAACCATACGGTTCCTCCTCGTCATCGGACCTTTGCTGGGCATATATATCCAACCCCTAATATCCACGTCCACCACAGCCTTTTCGTCCTCTATCCGATCCCACTCGCTCTTCCAATACTGTTCCTCATTTTGCGCCGGCTGGTTTCCCCCTTCCCGATCGCCATTGGTGCCACGCGCTTGTTGTTGTTGCTGTTGAACGGGAGGAGGAATTACGTGGCCAGGCGGATACCTCCCTACTCCCTTGACGTGTCTCTTTGCGTATGTGGGGAACAGAACCATCTGCTCCTCGCCTCTGGTGATGATTTTGACATTGGGAAAGGTATCGGGGATGGAGTACTGATCGACGTTCCACGGTTCCAGGTTTCGTAGTCGGGTGTTGTTGTACTGCTCTTTTATTTCTGAAGCAGCGGCCGCGCCGGCGCGATACACGCTGCCTGCGAAAGCGGCGAGCTTCTTCCGCCTGGCGCCCGGTTCGCGCGGTTGCTGATTGGGATCATTCATGCTGCCGCCGCCGCCGCCGCCGCCGCCGCCGCCGCCGCCATAGTATGAGCTGAAGCTATTTTGGTAGCTGTTGTTCCCGTAGCCGGGCCGTGACGACATGGTGTCTTTTTCTTTCGTGTTTGTATTTGTGGGAGCTTTTGATTGCGACTTCCGCTTCGTCGGTGGCCCACCTAGGAGCCGGTAGCGGACAAGGTCCACGAGCCTTGTGCGCTCGAGGCGCTTCCGCTGGCGCCCGACAAGGAATCTGTATATTCGACTCTGCAGACGGTGTTTGTAGACGGGCAGAGTGTTGAGACGGAGTTTGAGCAATTGCTCGTGGTAGCGCTGTCGGATGGTCGGGAAGGGGAAGAGGTAGCGCAGAAGAGAGGAGCGGTTGTGTGCGCGGGGCCTCAATCGCGAAGTGAGTATCGGGAGAGATTTGAATAGGTGTCTGAAACTGGGAGCCAGCTTGAATTTGGAATCGCAAATCGGGCGCGGCGGTGTTTGGGGGGAAATATTGGGCGAGGCTCTCTACGGAGTATGCGTTCAGAATGGCGTGCGGAGGTGGGGAGCTGTAAGCTGAGCAGAACCGAGGCTGCAGTGAAGGTGCTGATGCTTGCTATCTAGCAGGTATTGTATCAGTAATTAACGAATTCCAAAGTTTAAGTGATCAATGCGATTCAACGAGGGATGCGAAACATTTGCATTCCGATTTCCAGCAGCCAAAATGCCGAAATGAGCATGCAACCTCCCGCACACACTCCCACTTAATAGTTTTGTGGTCATTACATACGTCACCGGGTCCTAATGGGGGGGGGGGGAGACTTTGTGACCCATTAGCGTGCTTGAGCTGTGGAACGTCAACTTTCTCCTTCAGGGGTCATCCGAACTCTTCATGTGTAATACACCACCAAACCAAATGCATTGTTCTTTTACATTGCTCTAAAAACACCTCAATCTCCTGCCGACCTTATCATTTCCTGGTAAACCTCCCCTTCTTGCCAGGCGGCGCCTTTGTCTTCGGCTTCTTAACCTTCTCCAGATTCAGGACTGCTCCCTTGCCGGCTCTTTCAGCACTACCCTTCTTCCAGGCCCTGCCTCCGCTCCGCTCCATCTTGGAGTCGAGCTTCTTCTTATCCTTGTTGCTGAGCTTGCCCTCGTTCTTCTTCTTCATCTTTTCCCTGACGCCGTTGAGCTCGGCCCGTCCCGCATCCTTGGCCGCCTTCTTGTCCTGCTGCGTCTCGAACCAGGTTCGCTTTGGTCGAGACTTGATGTCGTCCTCATATTTGATCAAGTTCTCACCCTTCTTGACCTGCATTTCAACTTGCTGCAGCTGCTTCTCTTCCTTCTCCTCGCGCATGATCTCTTCAATCTCGTCTTCCATACCGTCAATCTGTTCTTGCCACTTGTCGGCGTCCGCGGGGTCCACAACTCTGCTAACAATCTTTGCACCTTGCGCCTTGCCGGCCCTGACGACCGACTTTACGATTTTGCGATCTGGTTCAGCTGCCAGGGTGAGGGCGACACCGCTGCGGCCGGCACGAGCAGTGCGGCCGACACGATGGACGTAGATCTCTTGCGTCTGAGGTGCTTCGTAGTTGATTACCGTATCAATGCCCTTGATATCCAAGCCACGAGACGCGAGATCCGTAGCCAAAAGGTAGCTGACCTTGCCGTCTCTGAAGTCTTCCACACTAGCAATACGCTACCACTCTTTTAGTATCACTCTGAATTAAGAAAATATACACCAGAAAAAAAAAAAACATACCTGAGCCTGGTTCATGCTACCGTGAAGTTCCGCAGACGTCAACCCCAAAAGGCCAAAAATGATGCGAGCCTTGTGAGCAGTCTTCTTCTGCCTGAAGAAGATAATGACCCTCTCGGTAAAAAAGTTCTTGCAGAGATGCACCAAGTAACCCATGCGCTTATCCTCACGACCGGGGCGTAGCCTCACAAATTCCTGCACAAGGTTTCCTGCCGTCTTCTTTTGCGAATCAACCATGATACGGACAGGCTTGCTCATGCCAACCCTGATAAGCCTGTCGACTGATGAAGTCATGGTAGCAGAGAACAGCATTGTCTGTCTTGACTTGGGAAGCGACGTCAAAATCTCGTTCAACTCGTCCGCGAAACCATCTTCCAACATTCTGTCAGCTTCATCGAGAACCATAATCTCTACAGTCTCAATGGTAAAGCTCGCAGAGTTGCGCATGTGATCAATAAAACGACCGGGAGTCGCAATAACCACATCTGGTCTCAGGCGCAGCTCGCCCTCCTGAACCTTCAAGCTGAGGCCACCGACAGCCAAACAGAATTTGATATCTGTGTGGCATGCCAACTTGGTAGCGACGGCGTGACATTGAATAGCCAATTCGCGAGTGGGCGTAAGGATAACGACTCTTGTGGTAGGGACCTTCTTGGGTCTGTACAACAGGCGCTCAAGAATTGGCACCACGAACGCCGCAGTCTTTCCGGAACCAGTGACGGCTCCACCGACAACGTCCTTGCCCATCAGCGCAATTGGAATGGTTTTGGCCTGAATTGGCGTAGGTTTGGTGAAGCCAACCGTAGTGAGACCTCTGAGAATCGGGCGCGAAAGCGACATGCTCTGAAATGAAGCCTTCTCCCCTTTTCCAGGCTTTGCCAATTCGATGTGTTCCTCAGCAAAGAATTCCTTCCTCTTGGCAGCTTCCTCGGCGTCTTCTCCCTCGTCGGATTCGGAATCGGCATCGTCGTCGGGGTGGTGAACAGGCGTCGCGACTGAATCGTTATCCGATGCGGCATCGTCGTCTTCATCGTCCTCACCCTCCTGTTTCCCTGCTTGCTCCTCATCTTCGGAATCCTCCTCCTTGTTCTCTCCCTCCTCCTCTTCCACATCTGAACCAACGCCCATACCGAATGCGTCCTCGGCAAGAACCTCATCCTCATTATCGTCAAGGTCGACATCCATGCGTCCGTCCTCATCCTCCTCCTCCTCCTCCTCTTCCGATACTTCCTCCTTTTTCTTCTCGACAGGTACTTTCCCCTCCTTCTTGTCCATCCTCCTTTTAATTATCGCATCAAGATCAACCATAACCTTGTTCTCTCCGCCCTTGATTCCCTTCTTTGCACCCTCGAATCCCCAACCTGCATCAGCAAAGTCTGCATCAAACGCATTCTGCCCGTCGAGCGCAAACTCGAAATCCGAATCCATTGCGCCGTCATCCTCATCTTTCTGACCCCAAGCTCCAATCATGGACTCCTCAGCTTCTTCGTCTTGACCATTCTCCTCGGATTTCTTTCCCTTTTTGCTCTTCTTCTTATTCACGGCAGTCTTTGCCTTTTTCTTGACGGGGAGCATCTCGACTTCCTCGTCGTCGTTGGGGATGTCGTCTTCATTGTCGGAAATGGTGAGAATGAAATCATCGTCAATCGATTTTCGCTTCTGTGAGGGCGCCATTGTTTGGGAACGAATTGGTGTTTTTGTGTTGCCTCCCCAAAAAAACAAAAGCTTTTTTTTTTTTTTTTTGGCCTTGTATAGCTGCAATGGTGGGGCCAAAGCAGAAGCAAATGCATAGAAGAGAAAACAAAAATTTTGGGGACTGGGAACTTTTTCTGCCGGGCGGTGTAAAAGCAATCGCTTGCTTTTTGGGTGGGATCTGCACTGGTTCACGCTAAAATCTAAAATGTTCCCCCCCTGGAAGAGTTTCTGGACGCGCTTTTCGACTGAACCCCACACAGCGACATCATTGTTCTGTAGGCATTCCTTTTGTCTTTACCAACACCAATTTTCCGAAGAGTACCAAACCAAACAACACCCATCGTGAAAAACAAAACCCGCGTACCAATCCAAAAAAAAAAATTTACCGCGAACTCTTGGGCAATACAAGATCTAACCAATCTTACAAAAAAAAAAAAATTTACAACTTTGCTATAACTGCGGAAAGCCACAACAACCGGGCAAAACCGCAATCATGGCGCCCGTCAACCCAGACCTCAACCAAGTCCAAGGTTCCGTTCCACCCACTTTCCCCCCCAAATATAAATTCATCCCAACTAACTTCCCTGAATGACAGACTCAATCAAAAACACCCTCTCAGATATATTCATCCTCCTAGCAAACATTTCCTCCCCTGCTCCTCCTACCCCGTCCAGCAACAGCAACAACAACAACAACAATAACAACAACGGTAACAACAACCCGCCCGGCGCATCCTCAGGCTCCAGCTCATCATCCAACCCGGGTCCCACCCCTCAATCCCTCTCCGCATCCATAACGACGCTCGACCAGTCCCTCCTCTCGGTCTACTCGACCGCCTCCTCCCTGCCGCCCCAGTCCAACCCCTCCATCCCCTTGCCGCTGATGGAGTACGTCGAGAACGGTCGGAACCCGGACATTTACACGCGCGAGTTCGTGGAGCTCGTTAGGAGGCTCAACCAGCTGCAGCGAGGAAAATCTCACGCGTTTAGGGATTTCAGGGACGTGCTGGCGGATGTCATGGTCGCCGGCATGCCCGAGCTCAGGGAGGATGTGGAGAGGGTCATGGAGAGCACCGGGGGCAGGAGGAGGATCACGGGGGAGGGACATGATGTTTGAAAAAAAAAAAGGGGGGGGAGAGGAAAGACAGATACACAGACATGTATTACGAGGAGGCAAAGGAAAGGAACGAGAAATGGGATAGATAAGTATAAAGCAACAAAAGGCAATCGGCATGGCAAAAGGAGTCAAGGCGTCTTTTTTGCTTTCTCTATTTTTTTTTTTTTTTTTTTTTTTTCTTGGTATTTTTAAATTTCTTCTCATAGCCGGATGGACATCCAAATGGGAAAATGGGAATAGGACGATACCCTATATAGTTTTAGCTTTTGCTTTGTGGAATAAATTACTTGCTTTTCAAAATGCAAAGAAAGATTCATGTGACAATCGAACAACGCTTGTTTACATATATATGTATACATATATACAATAACATAAGAAACCATTACCAGCTACCATCTCATTCAATTTTAACCCCCCCCCCCCCTTAACACCATTCATACCCAGAAGCACACTTATAATGTAAAATTACTTATACATACAATAACCTACACCAGTTTATATTAGATAAATTTTTCTCTTCTCTTTCCTATATTGGCATATCTTTCTCTCGTTCCTCTCCGGCATTCATCCCCCTTTTTTCTACTACTTTATCCCCTTCTTTTTTTTTTCAAACGCCGACAATAGCCTGCTAGCAACCAGCCCCGCTCATGGGGGGTGGGGGGTGGGCATGTGCCTCCAAGTCCCGCCAAATCTAGATAAACAAAGAAATAAAGAAGAAAAGAAAAAAAAAAAAAAAAAAAAAAAAGCAACGCGCCTCCCCCTTTTTCTTTCCTCCGGTTCACCACCATTAAACCAATTGTTTAAAAAGGTTATCGGAACACCAGTTTCCCGATTACATTATTAAAGTACAAGAGAGAAGAGCGGGAAAAAAAAGGAAGAACGAAGCAACACCTCTCTCTCTCTCTCTGGTATAAACCTCCCCTCCCACCCCAGAAAACCAGTCAACCAGTGATCTCCCCCACTAAGTATCATCATCATCACTACTCCTGAACAGCCCTCAATGCAACCCCGAGAGGGACGACCCTCAAGCTCCTCGCTCTCCTCAAGCCCCCACCATTTGACCCCTTATTACTGGTAGTGCTACTCGAGCTCCCGCTCCGCTGGATCTCGGCTGGGCCCGTCTTGTGTTGCTGTATCTGCTGAGGAGTGGGCACCAAAGTCCTCGTCGGCGTGGCGGTATCCCTCCACTTCCTGAAAACCGCCTTCAAATCTCTCGGGATCCCTTCCAAAACGACAGTAGCAATGGGAACAAAAGGTCTGTCCTCCATGCCCGCAGCCAGGATCGCGTACTCCTGCGCAAAATCAAGAGCATTGTGGAATGCCGCGTACTGGGTTTGCGATTTGGCTCCGACAATAATGTACATCTCGAAGAAGGCGTCAAGGACGTAAATGTTTTTGGGAGATAAATCGATTTGACTGAAGGGTGAGATTTCCGAAATCTGTTCCAAAAGAGGAAAAAACCAATCCATTAGCACATATAACCAAATGAAGAAACCGAGGGAGGAGGAAATAGTGTGTGTGGGAGTGTGAAAAGTTGGCAATCAAGTTTGGACAATCATTAAAACATTATAAGGTACTATATAAAAGCAGCAGACAAGACACTCACCTGCATCTTGTTGGAGGCCGAGGCGTTCTCGTTGGCAACGAACAATCTGCCCGAATACTTATCATAGTTCGGCTTCAGCCTCCAATGATCAGCCGAGATGGGCCTGGTGTTCAGATCGGCACCGACACCAAAGACGTCCCAGAAGCTCTGCGGCTCACTGCCTTCCTCGATTTCGAGCAGCTCTCCCATCAGGGCCAGGTCCATACCCACCAGCCGGGCGCATCCCAACTCCTCAACGTCACTGCCTTTACCCTTCCAGAGGTAACACTTTCCTTGCTGCGTGATCAGATAAGGGAAACCCGAGCACATGCTCAACGGGGAGAAATCGACCTCGTCAAAGGCGACTTGCCCTAGGTATCGTCTACCGCACAGCATCTGCGGTGCGAGTGAATCATACTTGTTGCTTGATCCGCGACGAACGATGACAATCCCGCCAAGAGCTTGGAGAAACTCGGATGTCTCCTTGCCCTGGGAGAGCTTGATCAGCTTACCACCAAATGAGCGGGCGTCTCTGGCAGCGAACAGGTAAGCATCCTCGACAACAGTTTGGGGCACCTCATCGCCAGCCCAGAAGTACACCTCGTTAACCTTCTTCCCCTCATTATCGATAAAGGTGTGCGGGCAGAGGTACATCTCCCGCTCAAACAGCACACGTTCGTGATGAGCAGGAACGGGAACTCTCTTCCCCTCAGCAGAAATCTGGAAGAGCTGGGCGCGCTGAGTCTGCACGGTAGCCGTCGACACCGGTCGGTCCATCAAAATCTCGGCGGCATCGGTAGTATATTTTCTCCTAGGTCGTTCTGGGCCAAAGAATTCGGTAAGCATGGCTGACACATCCGAAGCATGCTTCGAGGGAGACCGGAGTGGGGAAGGTACCCGAGGAGATGAAACCGCAGGTGGCTCAGGGAGGGGTCTAGCCCCCTTTGGCGGAACACGCGGTGGCCGCTCGAACTCTGGGGAATCCTTTGGCAATGGCTTCGGCGCGGCCGATTCCCACTGAGACAGGCCCAACCCGACATCGACAGGGGACAGAGTTGGGAGGAGAACTGGGCTGCGGCTGATTAAAGGTGCAGGCTGCAGCTGCGGCCTCTCATCAAGAAGCTGTTTTCCGGTCGGGGGACTAACGGAACCGGTGAAACGCTCCTTGGTTGGGGTTGGCGGCAGAGCTCTCGCTGGCTCAGGCTGCGTGGTATTAATAGTAGAGAAACGTTCCTTGGCTGGTGAAGACGGCTTGGACTTGACGGGTTCAGGCTGGGGTGGAAGGACAGGCTGGCTCTGATCCAGAAACGCCGACAGTCTCTTGACGTCGATTTTTCTGGGAGAAGACGACGCGGCCTTAGCTTCCTCCTCAGCAGCCTCTTGCTGTGTCTTGGCAGCAAGGGCTGCAACCTGCTCGTGCACTTTGGTTGGCGAGCGGGGTCTAGTCTTGAGGGGAGCAGGGGAGGAGGCAACATCCTCTTCTGCAGCGACTGGTGCTTGTTGAGTTTTAGCCGCGAGAGCTGCCACTTGCTCGTGTACCCTGGTTGTTGACCGAGGACGATTCCTGAGTGGAGGAGGCGAGGCTTTCCGATCCTCCTCTGCAGGCTTCGATCCCTGGCCATTCAGTGCCGCAAGAGCTGTCGCTTGTTCGTGCACTCTGGTGGTTGACCGAGGTCTGATTCTAAATGCAGCAGATGAGGCTGGCTGATCCTCTTCTGCCGGTTTCGATGACTGGCCATTCAGTGCCGCGAGGGCCGCCGCCTGCTCGTGCACTCTTGTGGTTGACCGAGGCCGGATCCTGAATGGAGCCGGAGAGGCCGGTTGGTCGTCTTCTACGGGCTTCGATGTCTGTCCGTTTAGGGCCGCGAGGGCTGCCGCCTGCTCCTGGACCTTGGTCTGTGAACGAGCACGGGTTTTGACCCCAGGAGACCCGACGATATCAATCGGCTGCCCGGTGGGCCTTGATAGATCTCTAGACATTCTCTTGGACGAGTCTACCAGGGAGATAACATCACCTGCAGAGTTCTGTCTCTCCATAATGACAGACTTTCTCCGAGCAACAAGACCCATGGGCTGTGCCTTTGGTGTGACCTGTTCCTGCTTTGGCGAAGTGGCGGGCTTCTCTGACTTGGGAGGAGTAGTGGCCCTTTCTGGCTCGGAAGTGAACCTCTTCGGAAAGATATCATGCTTTTCGGGCTCCGGCGTAGCCTCCGCCACCTTGTTATCAACTGCGTCTACTGGTTTTGCGACAGAAGATGGGGCTTTCCTCTTAGGACCACGCGCTCGATTCTTTGTCATATGCGTCAGCTGAGGACCCGGTTCAGTTGGCTCCCCCGTCGCAGCGGCTCCTGAGCTGGACGCACCAGACGGCCCCGAGGGAGCCGAACCCGCCATTGGACCCCTCGCGATAAGGCCAGCAAGGGCAGGGTTGAAACGATCTGCCAAACCGCTGCCGGCAACGCGTCCCCCAAGTCTACCAGGAAGACCGGTCTGCTTCAATACGCCGGGTTGGGTCGACTCTGAACTGGACACCTTCTCAGCATCAGATGAAGTTTTCAGAACTGTCTGCGGGCTGGCATCAGGCAAATCGCGGTCGCGGGTTGCGGCGTTTGTGGAGAAGAAGCTGGATCGATTTGAGCCTGGGAATGTAGGTGTGGTGGTCATGGGAGAGTCCGGAGTGAGCGGAGGCTTCGAGATGGTGCTTCTCCGGCTCAGCTCAATTTTCTTTGCAAGCCCTTCGGGGATGGCCTGTTCAGAAGCCGAACTCGACTCTCTTCTTACTCCCCGGCCTTCAATTTGAGCCTTCATGAAGTCCTCCTTCTTCTTGAGAATAGCCTCCTTGAATTCATCCTTGCGCTCGGTCTTTTGAGGCCCCCCAGTAAGATTCAAACCCGCCTTGCCGCGAAGAATGTTATTTTTGAGCTCATCAGGAGCTACATAATTTTGAGTTTTTGTCCTCCTCAAACTGCCAAATACCGTCTTGAGCTCATCTACTGGCTCTGACGACTTCTTGTCCTCGAAAGCTGCTAGTCGCTGCTTGAGATTTCCACGAAAGTCATTCTTTGGCGGTGCTTCTGCGCTGGATTTAGGCGAAGCTGCCGCCTCGGGTTGAATATCAAAGACCTCGGTTGTTGGGGAGGCGGCCTTTTTGAGGTTATTCCGGAAACCGCCAACAGGAGGCTTTTCGCTGGTCGACACTGGAGGGACAACGGGGAAAGAGCTCAGCGCGGATGGCTTCAAGTTTGCTCCCATCGGCGTAGACCTCATAAGTCCACCGGTCTTGACCTCAGCCTTCTTTGGTGGCAGAGATGCACTGCGAGGGGGCTCGGCACTGGCGCCGGTCGCCTTTTGAGCTTTTGCCTTGTTTATCTCTACCATCCACGCGGGTTGATTGGGTGTTGTCGCGGGGGCAGGTTTTGGCTTTGGTGATTCCGGCTTGTTGAGCGCAGCCTCCAACCAGCTTGAATTCTTGGAAGGACTCCATCTCCTGGGGTCCATCGTTTTGGAAGGACTTGTTGGAAGTGTCTCCTTCTCGGAATCATTAGGGGGTGGTAGTTCTGTAGAAACTGATTCGCCGGCGGGCGTGGGTTCGTCCTCTCTTTCATTCTCATCCGCGGCGTGCTCCTCGGGTTCTTCCTTCCCATGACTTGAAGTTGGTCTCGATAAAGATGTAGAGGATCCATCTCTGAGCATACTTTTAGGGCGCCCGGTGGTCTTTGGAGAAAGGACCGAGTCTGCTCTCTGCAGGCCTCCTGGTGAATTTACACTCCAGCGCTTCACGCTATCCGAACGCTTCATCATGGCGCTCTGCACAAATCCTCCCATGCCCTTGGTGGGAGATGTCGACCTTATCGTGGACGAGCGTCCGACGGACGAAAGGACGGAATCACGGTTGCTTGAGCTGGGTTCGGAATCTCCTGCTGCGTCTCCGGCCGGAGGATCGAGCCGATGAGCACCCGTGATCGGAAGAGGCGACCCAAGCTTAGGCAGAGTCATGGACTCAGGACGAGGGGTGTCTACCACCGGCGATTCTGCCGCCAACGGCCGCTCCATTCCTGGAAGCTGTGTGCCGGTACTTGGTACGTCGACGGTATCCTGATCCTCGACCTGGCTTTTCCTGAATGCGCCAGAACCGCGTCCTGGATCAGCAGTTTGCCGAAACCACGAAGGGTCCATGCCCGCTAGAGATTGCGCGATCTCGTCGCGTGACATGGTCTCGTCATCAGCCGCCGGCGTTGGCTCTGCTGGGTTGGGAGAAATTCGAGCAGCATTCTCGGCAGCAACCATTGACAGTGGACGCATCCTGTTGCGGTCTGAAGTCTTGGACCTCGGTCTTGTTTGCCAGGAAAGTGGAGAACGAGCAGAAGCCACACCGACTGCGGATGAATTTGAGGTCATGCTTGCGCGCTTAATGTCCGAATCGAACGGAGACTCGTTTTCCTTGGTGGGCGAGCCCGAAAAGTCAGGCAAGTCCTCCACAGCATCCGAGGACAGACCGCCACGCGGGAGAGGGCTGCCCGTGTGCTCGAGAGCAGGCGACGCCAAGGTTGTGTCTTCGGATGGCTGCGGCAGGCCGATGCGATGTGCGCTCGGCGAAGGGGTATGTGCGGGTGAGGATTTTTGTGGTGAAATTGATCTTGCGCGTTCTAATAGAAGCAAAACAAATTCGTCAGTTCCATATTTACTTCAAAATACAGGCTCAGCTTCCGGAGGGTCGGTGTGGACCAGAAACGTCAAAGATGCGCCTTGATAGGCTTGTGGAAACGGCAGACAACGGTGCTCCCGGCAACACCTCCACAGCATCGGGAGCGAAGCACGAAAAGCACGCGTTTCCTCGTATCGGATCGACGATTCGGATGGAGGAGGGGTGTAAGCTGTAACGGATTGGTTCCTGCATTGCGTACCTGCACGTCGGGCCTGGCGCTCCTTTTTCTCCTGCAGGATCCTTTCCTCGAGCTCCCTCGATCGCGCCTCATCTTCCTCCTCGCGCCTCTCCTTCAACAACTCCACCGACCTCAGAAAGTCGGAGACCTCGTCAGACATGGCTTGTTCGGCAGCTGCAGCGTGTCCGCATGTCAGTAGGGGTGATTAGTTTAAAAACAAAAGACGAGCGACTTTACGAAGCCGGCTTGTCGGTAACAAAAAAAAGAATTCCCGGATTGGGCTGAAATAAAACATCCACGAGCCCTGAAGGATTATAAGGAAAGGTGAAGAGAGAGAAAAGAAAAGAAAAAAAGAATAAAAAGGAGTCCTTGAGGGGCAACAACTTTTTGGTGGTCTCAACTTTAGAAACCGGACCGGCACGACGGGATGCACTCGGTCGGGGCTTGGGAGGTGATGGAATTGGCCGGGGCTATGGGTTCGTTGCGACAAACCTACAATCCATCCAAGCAAGGCGCTGATAGGCCAAGCGGGAGCTTGTCTTTTCTTTCGCTGGAGCCCCGGGGGGGTAGGCATCAGAGGTCCCCTGTGCAGCTCTCCCGGGCAGTTCCCGAACGCTCAGACCACTTTCACGGCAGTGTCATGATTGATGTAACAATGAAATAAAAAAAGCCGTGGTTTCAACATAATGCCGTACCGTAGTTTTTCGATACTACCTGCCCGGTTGTGATATTTTTATTCCATGGAAGCTGCTGCTGACTGCTATACCTTCCCGCACATAGTAATAAGTGGATGGTGGCTTGGCGTAAGACTGAAGGAGTCGCTATGGATCCAAAACATTCAGCCAACAAATGGCAGCCAAAAAAATCTCAACTTTCCACTCTTGTTTATGTATGTATGAGTGTATGTACAGTACATACATACTTGAACCGTCTGGACCATTTTTGAAGCTCCGCTAAAACAACAAGCTCGATCTGATCGTGCATCATGCACCAGGAAGACTTCCCTGAATGCATACACTACACGATGACGTTGAGCGGGCTACACGGTAGGACTGCTGCTACCTTGCAGGGGAACTAGTATCTAATCTCTTTTTTTATTTTAATAAAACAAGGAACCTAAACACCGCATGTTTTTTTGCGTCTCCAGCAAAACAATAAAATTCTTATTCTCTGTTGTATACGGATTCTAGGGGGGAGAAATATTGCTTCGGATTTGCGGGTCAGAAAAGGAAAAGGCGGGCTTTAGCATCATCCACAACCCAGGCCAGGCCCTCTTTGAGGTTTTCTCCAGTAATGGCACTACACCGCAAAATATGCCAGCGATGTGTGCGGATATCATCCAGTTGCAATGCCTGTAAACTGCTGTTAGCTCCGGATGCTGCAGTTGCGGTGTGGTGCGTCCAAACCTTTGAGATGTCGTCCCCAGTCATGCACCCCTTGACATCAGTCTTATTTGCAAACACAAGCAGGCTTGCCCCTGAAAGTCGCTTTTCGCCGTTTTGTCAGCTGCGACCGTCTGTCCGAAAAAGGGAAGCAATCGGGCTCACCTCCTCTTGGAGGAGACCATGCAGCTCCTCTCTGCAGTCTTGGATGCGCAAGCGGTCTGTGGCATCAACGACCCATATCAGGGCGTCTGTTTTCTCAAAGTAGTTGCGCCAATAGGATCTCAATGTCTTTTGTCCTCCCACGTCCCCTGATGTACCCACAGCGAATGAGTTGTTATTGCGAGCGTTTTTTGGTGACAAGGGGAGAGGGACAACTTACAGATGTTGAGTATGTAACCCTCGTAGTCGATTGTCTTGATATTGAATCCAAGCGTGGGGCTGACTGTGTTGACATCCTCGTTCATTATCTTCTTGACGATTGTGGTCTTTCCTGCATTGTCAAGGCCACTTCCCAGATCTATCAGCATGCCACGGTGCGCTAAACCTTCCGCAAGGACCAAAATATACATACAGCATCAAAATGCGCAATTCTTTGTCCTTTAATCTTGCCTTTCTGAGGATGGACAACATTTTATTTTATTTTGCGGGTTGACGACGGCGGTGATGACTGGCAGACTGCGGGGTCGCCTCTCTGACTGCTACAAAAACGTCAATAATTATGTTAAAACTAGCAGTTTTGCCAATAAAACCTAAAATCTTCTAAATCCCTGAATTTCGCCCTTCGATTTCTAGAACAAACAGATAATGGGGGTGGAATCGGATCCCGGACCGTACCGTTTGAGAAGACGGGTGCCTGCATGCCGGTGAGTTCCAGGTTGTTTCCTCCATTGGCCAAATCCGGACTTCACGTGACCATAGATTGGTAACTTCACCTTATGGTGAGAATCAAACTTTGTCTTGAGATACTGCAGTAACGTTGTCTTTTTTGGGTCATCAAAATCATGTATTATTGTTGAAGTCAACTTCTCGGTGATGGTTTGTCTTTGTGCCGTGTCGGATGAACACCAATGGTGACCAAACCACCTGCTCTCCTCCGCATATATCGACAGATTTGAGGCCCTGAGCCTCGACTTTCTCTTGAACAAAAATATATTTCAGTCCCTAGAATCTGTAGCCTGCAATTGTTCTCGAGTGCTTCCTGATGCCAAGCTTTTGCTCGTGTTGCCGTTCCTTCCTTCAATTCCTGGTCAACAATTACCCAAGGTACCTAGGTCTCGCCCTCGCACCTTCTTCAAATCGATTTGGCACATTTCACTCAAAGGTCTGGGCCCTTCTGTAGCAAATAGCGCAAGTGATGGGCGACTCCCAACTCACCTGGTCGGCTGTTCGATTCCTCACTTTAGCAGGTTTTCCTCCCAAGGTCGCGACTAAACCTGCGCGACCTCTCCTGGTGAAGCTCGCTAGGATTTACTTCAACTTCACTCCACCACTCATTATAAAAAACCAATGCTGGGCTCTTCAGTTCAGCCCTTGCTCGTTTAGTGATATCACTCCTATCACTCAGCTCTTCTTTTTATTTCACTCTCTTGGTCAACGGTATCGCGAGCCTCTCGCATTCAAGCAGTTCTCCTTTCATCCATTCCCTTTCAATCACTTCCAGTCGATCGGTCACTCTTATTCTCCGTACCGCAGAATTTTGGCACCTTTAGTAGGTTGTTTGAGAGCTCGCAACCACACTACACTGTGACTTTTCCCACTTCGACCCCTGCCATTGCCAACAGCAACCAACTCATTCACTACTCTTCTCCATGACCTGCCATTCTTGCGGCACCACCCCATTCTCGTTAAATTTCATTTTGCCACTTGTAATAAATCGCGTTCCACGACAGGGCGAGCTCTAATCACTTTCTTTCTAACGACTCGAGCGACTTTGTCAAGTCAAGGTACGAGCAACAACAGCTAACAACAGCTGCCCCCCTGACTGACAACTGGACTAACATACCGATCCGCCACCCATAGTAACTCAACATGTCGAAGCAGCATTTTCCAAGTGCTGCTGACCTGGATACTCCAGAAGCTGAGCGTAATTTCATGGCTGCCGCTGGACTCTCGGGTCCGACAAAACAGCATAATACCATCAAGCCCCGCGGAAAGGCAGCTGACACTCAAGCGGGATTTGAGCGGTTTCTCGCCGCACAAAAGACAAATATTCAGGACAAAACCGGAATTGGCTGGGGAGCTACTACTGACCCACAGAGCGAGGTCCATACTGATGACGGTTGGGGACCGGATTCAGCCGGAGCAAAGACACCTCACCTTTCTACACAACAGACGTCTAAGCCGCCTGCGGCGTCGATGGTCCCTCCTCTGCATCAAAGCTTTGTGGTCCAAGTTGACAAACCGAAGCTCGCGCAACCCGGGACCCCTCGTGTTGAGCAAGGCGGGGTTGCGCAGGAATCCAAGCCGCTGCCGTCGCAAAATAAAGCCCCTAATGTCGAGCAACGCCGGAGTCCTGGTAGACCGAGGCCGCAGAGGTCCCAAGGCAAAGTCTCTGGTATTCAACAAGGTCGGGTCATTCCCGAGGGATCTAAGCCGAAGACATCTCAAAGGGTGGGCTCGACTTACCAAATGGAGCGAGTGCAAGCACCTCAAATTGAGATCTTGGCTCCGAACCTGGTAAGCAAATCCGCAGTCCTTGGACCAGCAGTTTCAGTGGGGCGTCGGACTAACTGTCAATTCTCTCATCGATAAGAATGCCTTGCGGGTTCCACGCCCCAACAAGAAATATGAGGGGTCAGATATTAGCCTGCTGTCGTCTGTCTCGTGGAACCCAACGCGGTCCAACAAGGGCGCAGATAATGGATTGGCGGCCTCTAAGGACATCCGTAATGATATCGGACTGCCCAACCACTTCCATCGCACCAACGACGGAACGAAATGGGAGTACATGAACTTGCACAGCTCCAACGGCTGGGATGCTGACGACGCGCTCTGGGAGGATGAGTACATCAATCCATTCATCGAGGCTTGGATGAGCACAGTTCCCAATGTCCAGGTGACATTCTTGGAGAGCGGCACACCCGACCACTGGAATTGCGACGTTAATCCGGCGACCGGCAAGCTCATTGAACCCATCAAGTTTCCCGAGACACTGGTGAGCAATGAAGTACTGGAACCAGAGTATGAATTCCGCCGGGTGAACTGGACAAGCTCGCTCATGATTCGGCGCCAAGTTCAGCACCTGATTCGAGACAAGAGTGAGAACATGAGAGCTAGGAGCGTCGCGCATCCTATCGTCGTCGAGGAGGCCGAGCTTGTCCAAACACAAACACTTGAGCCTACCGCTAACCGACGACCCGAACACGTGCCGGTACCGGCCGATGATGGAAAAACCTACGGTCGTTGGGTTCCCCGCATGCCCTGTTTCCTGCGGCCCGCCGAGCGTGTTGACATGGAGGCCGTTGCCAAAATTTACGAGACGGAGATGAAAACCGGCCTTCAAGTTCTCGACTCTGAGCCTTTAGACAGCGATGATTGGGAGAAGATTTTAGCCAATGCTAAGGAGCAGGGCATGCCTTTCATCGTGGCTGTCCGAGGAAACGTTCGCAAACTCGGCATCGAGTTGAACAAGAAAAAGGGAGGCGGGAACATTATCCTGTCTCAATGCGGTTCCGTCAGCGAGGATAAGAAGGACCCTCATGGCAGTCGAGCAGGCGAGGTTCTCGGCTTTGGATTTCTCTCCATCTGGCAGCCTGGCCTGGCTGGGAGCACCTGGGGTGCCAGCCGTGGTGCTGCTCGGATGCACTGTTACGTTCACTCAGACTACCGGCGCAAGTCTATCGGTCACGCCATCATGTCCATGATCCTAGACTGTTCTTCAAGCCGTTTTCACTCTGAGAATATGTTTGACTTTGTCGATCCCGAGGACAATCCAGTTTACTGGAACCCGGAACGCCGCGCTGATGCCGGCAAAGGCCGCATTATCATGTGCATCTTTGTGGGTTACCTCGTCAAGCACACCCTCGTTGCATTCAAAAATCCAAAGTTGGAAATTGCTCAGAAGGATTACGAGAAGGACGTCGAGTGGGCCCGATACTTATTTGAGGAGATTCTTGCCTGCCCCGAGAAATGCCGGTTCGACAACGTTTATCGCACTGCAAAGCATCGGGAGGGATCGCAGCATTGGCTTGATGAGATTTTGTTTGAGCATCAGTGCCAGTGGGATGTGAGGTTCCATGAGGCGGCCGACAAGTATTAAGCAAATGAGGAGCGTTTCCGCCGGGGTGTCGAGGGTCATTGAAGATTTTTTACGCCAATCTGAGGAGCCTTGTAGGCGTGGAGGAGAGAATTTAAAGTCATTTTGTGAGTATGGTATGGAGGCCTGACATGAGGATTAAAGGGGAGAGGAATATTTCCTGGAGGTCTGAGGAATCTGGGAGGATGTGTGTTTGCAGAGTCTTTGGGTACAGTAACCCTAACGGTCTTGAGGTATAACTGAGGATCTCAAAATGGTTTTGAAGACTTTGAGAGTCTGCTGATGATTTGAGGAGGATCTTTGTTCAGTCATTGGAGGATAGCTGGGGTATCTAGACTCGGCACTGTTGTTGCTCATACAATGTAACAAGTTTATTAGGGAGATTGGCAGGATTTGGCGCCTGAGATTAACGCCTGAAAAACAGGGCATTCAAAACAGGCAGTGCACAGACCCCAAACTTTGCACGTGATTTGTTTCTTCGACCAACCGTCTGCAGTGGACCCACTGTTTAACGACTTCATCCCATTTCCCTGACAATTCGAAGTGCTGGGCTGGGCTCAACGTTCGTTTTTATGCCATCATCATTCATGCCATCATCGCCCATCATCCAGCATCCATTCCGCCATCACCCATTTTCTTCATCACCCATTGTCCATCTCGCGCAGCATCATCCAACTCCTTGTTATCACCAATGTCTGACGCGCTTGCCCAGCCTGTCGGTTGTCCTTCTACCCCAAGGTCAGTGACTTGGTGGATATATTCACCGTCGGATCCGCGCAGGCCATGGACCATAAAACAAAATCCAAATCCTACTCACTGTGGTACAGAGACCCTCTGGTAACGCCGAGTGAAAGGACTGGGGCTCCTTGGAAGGGTCGGGATTGAGAGATCGTTGGGCCTATAACGCTCCTTCGCCCTGCCCGCCTGCGTGGTTCCTGCTGATATACCTCCGCCGGGTCACACTTGTCGGTACGAACCCCCCCCCCCCCCAAAAAAAAAAAAGGCCCTCGTTTTTGTTGCATCTCCCCCCCCCCCCCACCTAACATACATGTCTAACCCTGGTGGAGTTATAGATGCACATCACGGCCAATTACTTGGTGGTTCTGGTGATGTACCTGAAGTCGAATTCGCACAGGCCATGGACCATAAAAAATTCCAAATCCTACTCACTGTGGTACAAAGACCTTCTGGGAAAGCCGAGTGAAAGGACTGGGGCTCCATGGTAGGTCGCCGGGATCGAGAGATCGTTGGGCCGTAACGTTCCTCGCCCCCGACCGCCTGTGTGTTTTCTGCGGATAGATGCCCATCAGGACCAGTGATTTGGTAATTCTAGCGATGTATTTGATGTCGGATTCACGTGGGCCATGGACCATAAAAACATTCCAAATCCTACTCACTGTGGTACAGAGACCTTCTGGTAATGCCGAGTGAAAGGACTGGGGCTCCATGGTAGGTCGCCGGGATCGAGAGAGATTGCTGGGTCTTAGCACTCCTCGCCCTGCCCGCCTGTGTGGCTCCTGCCAAAATCTACGTTGCTAGGATTCCATTTCTCGAGACAAAAAAACCGTTCACTGCGTGTGTTGCGCAAGGGCGGCGGTATCTGCCCCTTTCCCTCCGGTTGACAATTCTAACACACTGGGCGTTTAGGCCAGCGGAACCTAATCATAGCCAGATCCTCGACAACTGCGACAAGAAAATTCTTCTCGACGACTCTCGCAAAGATGCTCCCGGCGCGATAAAGACGACAACGAAATCTGAGGGCAACCAGCAGATCATCGACAATGGCGACGATGAAACTCTTTCCGACGACTCTCGCGATGGTGCTCCCAGCACGATAAAGATCACGCAGCGGAGAGTCAAGGTTGTGTGGCAGGACTCGACCCATAACATCAACGTCTCAGAACCGCTTGATATGGATGTCAACATCGACACTTCGCGAAACTGCGCCTTATTCACTCTCCACTGCATCATCTTTTGCACGGATATCCGCGACAGTCACTTTTATATGTTCATATATCCTGAAGACGTCAAGTCGATCACATTTGAGGATACCTACCCAAATGTTGTTTCAACACCCAATATGTCAATACGCTTTGTCATGTCGAACCCCCCATTTCTCGAGATTCCGCCTGAATGTATTCCAAAGCCACAGTCCCTGCATATGCTACAAACTTTGCGTACCCTCGCGTCCTTGAGAGATTTCACTATTTATATGGATACCTTTAACTTTTCTCCTGGGCGTCGCGCCCTGTTTTCCTCACTCGAGTCCGTGTTTTTGAATCACAATCTGAGAAGGCCGTCGACTCAAGCGACAGTTGAGCAAGTGGCGCTGCCAGTATACGAAGAGCTCGGCAGCCCGGCACAACTGTCTGTAGAGCCAAGTATGCTCCCCATTCATTTCTTCCTCGGTATGCGCCACTAACACGTAACCCCAGACAGGAAGCGGCCGCTCAGTGCCGGTAGCGCATCTCAATCTTCGATCACTAGGCAATCCCCAGACAAGAAGCGGCGGCTTGGTACCGATAGCCCATCTCCATCTTCCGTCAAGGATATCTTGCACACTTTGCGTGAGATACGCGCCCGCCTCGACGAGCTCGAATTCATGACCTCACCTACTCGCCGACTTGATAGTGAGGAGTTTGAAGGTATCGTTGGTCATGTTCAGGCAACAGTTGGTGAGCAGTTGGCCGTTATGGAGGTTGATTTCTTGGATGTGGAGCAAAAAACTCAGGATATGCAAAATAAAGTGGAAGGTGCAGAAGACGAAGTAGCCGAGATGCGGCAAGAAACACATGACATACAAATGACAGTGATAGAAATACAAGAGCAAGTTGCAAAGATGGAGCAGAAACTGGCAGAGATGCAACAGGAAATCCGACAGGAGGTGCGGCAGGAGATTCGACAGGAGATTCCGCAAGAGATTCGACAGGATATTCGACAGGAGCTTCGACAGGAGATGCGGCAGGATATTCGGCACGAGATACGGCACGAGATACGGCACGAGATTCAACGGGAGGTTCGGCACGAGATTCAACGGGAGGTTCGGCACGAGATTCAACGGGAGGTTCGGCACGAGATGCGGCGCGAAATGCGGCGCCAGATGGAACAAATGGAACAGACACGACAGGCAATGGAACAGTCACGACAGGCAATGGAACAGTCACGACAGGCGATGGAACAGACACGACAGGATATTCGGCAGGAGATGAGGCGGGAGATACGGCGGCAGATGGAAGAGATGGAACAGACACAGCAGGCGACGAATTAGATATGGCATTAGGTGAAAGAATCAATCAATATACATACCTAGTAAGCGCAGCATGTGGTGGTACTAGCAATGAAAAAGACGAGGGTGCCGTTCGACGCTGAAAGTGAGACATGACCATTAGACAATACGCTTCGTATTTGCTTTTGATATATTTTGAACACGAAGCAAAATAGTGTAACCGCTGAGGCAAGGGGGGGGGGGGGGGGTTCGCAAGCTTATTACAGCTGTCCACCTGCCTCCATTGCTCTTAAAGCGGTAATTAGTAGTTTGTGGTCAGAGGAACAAGAACTCTAGTGATGGATTCAGGGGGGGGAGAAAGCCTTCTCGACGCAATAATTTTTTTATTTATTTTTTTGGCTAGTTATTCATCACCCATTGGAAGCACCAGCAATGGCCATTGCCCTCGACGACCAAGACGTAAGGGACTTGATTGTGACGTGTATAATCGCGGCTTGCTTGTGCGCGAGAGTGGTTGGGTGGGTGGTGGTTGGTGCACTTTGAAATTTGTTCCGAGTAGAAGGCTGGGGGTTGGGGGGGGGGGGGAGAGATAAAAAATAAAATACAAAAATTCTGGGGAGCGAATATAAATTATTTACATTGATTTACTTCCAGTGAAACTTGCCAAGTGTTTGAAGGAGAGGAAAAGAGGGAAAAGGTGAGAGGGGGAGGACGGGTGAAGTCAATTAAAAAAAAAAAAAAAAAAAAAAAAAAAAAAAAAAAAAAAAAAATGGGGGGGGGGGGGCGGGGCGCGGGGGGGGGCGTGTGGTTGGTTGTTTGTAGTGTTGACCACAAT